>JAXGGA010005995.1:0-73373 GCA_038373865.1 Uloborus plumipes | reverse complement strand
GATAGTTTCTGCTCTTTTTAAAAACAAAAAGAGACGAAATATATATTTAACCGCATTTTTTATAAGGAAAGTATGTTCATTAGAGTTCAAAACATGCATTTAAGTTAGCAGAACAATCTTTTAAAAAACTCCCGCAGCTTTATTGCGTTTTCAACTTGAAAATAGTGAATTTTTTGAAAAAACGCTTATGTAAATTGCGTTTTCCCGGTAGCTAAAATTTTTTTCCAAAAACTTTTTTTTGTACCAATCAACTCAAAATGAGTGAATACATAGGAAAGTGCCTGTACCAAGTCGAAAAAAAAAACTTTTATTTTTATGACATACCCTAGTGCATAGTACAGATTTAATGTTTCCAGCAATTCACAAATTCAATGCAACTTAATTATGTAGCTCAATTTTACTAATAAGCTTATCACGATATGATAAATACCCCTGTTTAGTAACTTTTTTTAAACGTAACAGTTTAGAAAATTAGCTTAATTTATTAACAAAAATGTAACTAAATTGATTTCTTCTAACGCTTAAATTTATTTAAGTACCAAAATAATGCCATAGTTTATTCAGGGCTGTACTAGGGCCCAGGGACGCTAAATTTCTTCCTTTTTAATACGCTTTTATTAGTTTCACATGTGGGTTTATTTGTTTTTTGTTTGTTTGTTTGTAGGTATGTAACTCTGACAAAGGGACCTTACAGGTTGTCACTCACCGATTTTGATGAGTTTTAAATATTATGTAGAGGGACCCACCCTAAGTATTTTAGCAAAAGGATATGCCCCAATGCGCCTTAGTTTCCGAGATATAACGACGATCCAAAGTTCAGCTCAAAGTTATTATATAGGTACGGTTGAGCAGTGGTCACAACAGCGGCCGTAGCCCAGTGAGCAAGGTCCCCCACTTCGACCGCTGGAGGTCTGGGGATCGAGTCCCGTGACGTATTTTTTTTTCTTTAATATCGAAAAAAATTCGATAGTTAATGGAAAATCGTTTAATTATTCATTTTTATTTTATTTATTTATTCATTTAGAAAATAATTTTTTTTTTCAATTTTTAATATTGTTAATTCACGGGACTCGATCCCCAGACCTCCAGCGGTCGGAGTGGGGGACCTTGCTCACTGGGCTACGGCCGCTGTTGTGCCCACTGCTCAACCGTACCTCTGTAACAACTTCGAGCTGAACTTTGGATCGTTATATCTCAAAAACTAAGGCGCATTGAGGAATATATTTTTGCTAAAATACTTAGAGTGGGTCCCTCTACATAATATATAAAACTCATCAAAATCGGTGAGTGATAACCTGTAAGGTCCCCTTGTGAGTCAAAGATAAAATTCACGTTCTTTACAAACGTAAAAGTAATATGTTAAAAACCATTATTATTACTAAAGGCTAAACTATATTGCATGTTGATGCATAATACAGTGCGTTTCGAAATGATAGGTCCACCAGTAAAAACGAAAGTTATGCTGGTAAAAATGGTTGTATTGTGTACAAAGTACTATTTTATGAACAACATTACTTCATTCAATGTAAAATAGCTCATAAATAATTTACAAATAATAGGAATATGAGGAAACTAAATTAGATGAACAGCTGTTTCAAAAGATAGGTCCATTGAACAAGCATCAAAAAATGTTGAATAAATAAGAAATTTTTCTGATTTTTTTTTCTGAATAAGCTTATGAATCCTATTTGGCATAGTTTCTACAAGTTTTTGCAAACAATTTGTCTTGATTTTTGACCATTCGGTGGAAATAGCCCTTTTTAAGTCTGCAGGACTGCTGTACTGCCTTCCGCCTGCATACACCGCTCTTGCGAGTATACCCCACATGTTTTCTACTGGATTCAGGTCGGGGCTGCAAGGTGGCTAATTGATAATATGTATAACATTATCCAGAAACCATTCAAAAGTGGACTTTGCAGAGTGCAGAGGAGCATTGTTCGGTTGGAACATGAAGAATGGGCACCCAATGGGTTCTGATTGTGGAAGAAAATATTGTTCAAACAGCTTGTTATAGCCAGCAGCATTCAAACGATTGTCTACAAATGCCATATCAGTTTTTCCTGTCCCTCTGAATCGGGCACACATCATAACGGATCGGAACCACCATCAGCTTGCCTCTTAGAGAATATATGTTTATCGTTACGCAGATCGTACCAGTAATAATGCCAATCATCTGGACCATCCAGGTTGAATTTCTTTTTATCACTGAATATTACACGATGCCTATCTTGTTTCCAGGACATCACTTCCTGCGCAAATTTCAATCTCTTTTCTTTGTTCTTTTTAGTCAATTTCAGAGTCGCTTTCCCTTTCCCGTAAACTAAATTACCGAACTTCTTTACCGCTCTGTAGACTGTAGATTTTGATATTGAAGAGTTTAGTTGTTGGGCCAAAGTGGATATGCTCATTTTTTCCAGATTCTAGGTCCCTTACGATAGTGTTTCGTTGTCGTGGTGTCACTTTTGATGGGCGGCCAGATGATTTTTTTACTGCTATAAGCATTTCTAAATAGAAAAATATTGTTTGCAACACTTTGCGATCTGTTTAAAAGCTTACCTATTTCTCTATTCAATTTTCCAGACTGTTTAAATGCATCAATTTTCCACTGCTCAACCAGCGAAAGACTGCAACAACAGCTCGTTTTGTTTGAGTACAAAGTGCTGTTTACATCTGTTTAAATACCTCCACAGCAGCAAGCATAATCCCGTAGTAAGACTAAGCAACGATATTTATGCAAATTTTTGGAAATAAACGTGGTTGGGGCAAAATTTCTGAATGCGGACCTATCTTTTTGAAACGGTCTGAAAATGAAAATTTGCATCAGATAAGAAAAATGATTTATTTTTAAGAAATTTCACCAAACATAGTTATAACAATTGCAGATATGTAATCACTATTAAAAAAAGTTATTCTTATTCTCAATTAAGAGTCGAAATTTTGAAAAATAAGGGTGGACCTATCATTTCGAGACGCACTGTAAGTGCATTTGCCATTAGTTCTGAGTAGGGCATCGATCGTCCACAAAATGCATATTATACGTGCAAGTAAACTTAGCGGATATTCAACAGTTTTCAAAATCTTCTGTTGAATTTGATTTACTCTAAAAGCGTATTTTTTAGTTTTTTTAAAGTATATTTAGGATTATTTCTTTTTTTCACACTAAGAAATTAAACAAATAAATTTGATGTAAAGGCTTTTTTTTTTTTGCCTTTTGCAAAAACGGAATACCGTTTAATCACCGCGTAGCCGGCAATTTTCTTCTAGAACATTTTCTTTAAGAGTTATTGGGGACGTTTGAAATCAAATTAGTTCATGTAATTATTGCTTTCTTTGTAACAACTAAGTGGTGGAAGGGGAGGTGAAATTTCAAGAGAAAAAATGGTATTATATTCAACTCAACATTTAAACACTGATTGTAACGAAGGTACAGTACTATGTCTGAGCTGATTAACGCCAGAAATGAATAAGCATCTCTACCTTTAAGATTCTTCTACAAACAAAATTTTGTCTGAATACTTGCATTACTTCTTGATATACATCACTCACAAATAATGAAAAATAAAAAGTTCAATTGCTCTGCTTCCTCGATGATGTGGCGTATCTTCTGAAGGCTTCTTATGGGCCAATTTTTATTTGATTTCGTCTGAACCTTCTTCAGACATAGTAATCACGCTATGCTGAAAACGTTCCATTACATTCTTGCATGTAAAAACTTGGAAGAACTAGCGGCAAAAACCAATCAGCACTGAACCACATATTCGTTGGTATATGTATGTACCGAATTTCATTCCAATTTACGCAGTAAGTTTTGTGGTAGAGTCGCCCCAAAAAAATAAACGATAAAATTGAATTCAGCACACATCAGAACGTGTAAATTCTTCCAAATTGACAATTTTTCACTGATCCAATACTTTCTTTTACATATTTTATGAAGAAGAAAATAAAAACACCTCTATCACTTAAATTATATAGACTTGCTTTCGATCATGTAAAAAATTTTAACAAAAACAAATGTCAAATATTGTATATCTGTCTTATTCATTTCACATTTCTTCAACTTCTTTTTTAACACATAAATTTTCCTTTCGATATCAATTAAACTTGGCGTGAGCTGCTAATCTATTCGTTTTTAAGTTGGTAGATAGCGAGTCACGGTGAAATAAGCTATTGTAAATAAATAACGGACGCTTGTTTGATAACTATTTGTTTCTTGGAAAACGCTCGAAACGGTTACAAGCCGAAAGGGTAATTTTTTTTTTAGTATTTTTCAAAAATTTTAGTCCATTCTATCATTAACGCACACGTTCATCAACAGCAATTAGCAATCTTTTGCTAATTTGGTGTAAAAAAGCCTTTTCATATAATTTAATTTTTGGTACTATCAATGTCGGATCTTCTACATTTTTGTCTGACGACATTTGAACTGGCGACATTTTTGCCCGCGACATTTTTGACCGGCGACATTTTGGACACGCGACACTTTGGACACGCGACAATTTTGACCGACGACATTTTGAACACGCGACATTTTTGACCGGCGACATTTTGGACACGCGACATTTTTGACCGGCGACATTTTGGACACGCGACATTTTTGACCGGCGACATTTCGGACACGCGACATTTTGGACCGGCGACATTTCGGACACACGACATTTTGGACCGGCGACATTTTGGCCCACGACATTTTGGACCTTCGACATTTTTGCTCGAGACATTTTGGACCGCGACATTTTGGACCGGCGACATTTTGACCAGCGATATTTTAGACCGCGACATTTTGGCCCGGCGACATTTTGGACCGGCGACATTTTGACCAGCGACATTTTAGGCCCCGACATTTTGGCCCGGCGACATTTTGGACCGGCGACATTTTGACCCGCGACATTTTGGCCCGCGACATTTTTTCCCAGCGACATTTTGGCCGCGACATTTTGGCCCACGACATTTCGGCAGCGACATTTTGGGCGTATACCAACTGAAATGGTACGTAAAGAACTCAGATTATTTCAACAAATCTACTCATTTCCCCTTAAACTAAGTTTAACTCTACAATGTAACTTTCGAAAAAAATATATATATCCCTAAAAAACCATCATTACCAACAAAACGGCAGAGCCCATTTAGTAAATATCCCTAAATTGAGTTCTATAAGTTATCCCGAGAAATAGGAGACAAAATTTACGTCCCCAACTTTAAAAGTAGCGAGCCCATGATCAAACTTTTATCTAGTGTCTGCGGAGTACATAAATACAGGACATATTCCGACTCCACGTTCCATCCAATTTTCCGGTAACGCACCAGGGGCATCCCAGGGGGGCGTCGATTATCTTTCGCTTTCCGAATAATGTCAAATCTGGCAGCACGTCTCCGGCATTCGCTGGGGCGTCCTTGTAGATCTTGTTGGGCAGCTTCGGTCGTAAAAGGCGAAGTTTTCAAATTTCGGGAAAGTCCGATGTCCACGTAAAATTTTGTTTGCTTTAATATGGGGATAGATCGTGTTTGGTGAGAGCGAGGGATTAGTGCGGAATTAAATGCATTAAGGAATATTGTATCATTTTTTAGCAAATCTTAATGTACTGTATGGTACGTTAATATGAGTGTAATATGAACACACACACGCCCATGTGCTTTTTGTCTGTATTAAAGAAATATACAACAAAACAGAGGAAAAAAATGAAAGATAGAATAATAAAACAAATACAAGATGGAACATGATTCTCGAGTGGCTAACTGGCAGTAAAATGTGAAGGAAAACATATGCATTTTCTTGGTTATCTGATTCATGTGAATGAAACATAGCAAAAAAAATGTCGGCTACCTTATCAAGCAGTCATACAAGTCTTACTTTTCACTCCAGGGTCCCCCGCACATGCCATAACTCGTGGTTAAACCGGAGGACCAAGAAGAGCGCTCTGTTCTTTTTGGTCCAGACCAAGAGCCGAGCAAACCCCTGGTCCAGTACCGTATCGTTTCACCTTTCTGACCACGACCCTTACTTAACGTAGCACCATTAGAGACGATGGTGGATCTTTGATCTGCTGGGGTCGAACCCGAGACCCTTCGGTTATGAGTCCGACGCCTTACCGATCGGGCTACCACTGCCCGAGAAGTCTTACTGTGGAGGGAGAGGTTCCGGGTTCGCATTCCAAATCGGGCATAGATGTACTTGCTCTCTCTTTCCCATGAACTTTCTTCTATAATAAGAAATAAAATCAGCCATTAACATAAACTGGGAAGCCGGAAAAAACTTTGAAAACTTATCTTTTTTTTTCTTGAGATTATGAACGATGCAATTTTGGTACAGATCATATTAAAACTGCTACGGAACACACTTTACAATGGTTATGTGCTGCAATCTGTTAATAACGAATTGAAACAATACCAAGTTACTAATTGAACACTATTATTTGGTTGAAATGTTCATTTTGGGGAAATTCAGACCCTTTATTGGACCGTCCCTAAAAAGGGACGCTATGCATTAATCGGTTAAGTCCCTGATGATTTGCAATCCTAAAGAAACAGTAGATATTCTAATAAAGTTTCATGCTTATTAACTATTTCGAAGTAAGCTTCCAGTAACAGTATTTTGCTGCGCAAAATCGGTAACAAAAACCTTTAGCACGATATCTGGTCCTTTTCGTTGACGTCCACGAGAATAGTATTGAAAATTTTTTCTACCTGTAATCGAACATTTTTACAGTGCATTGTACCTTGTAAAAAAATGTTATAAAAGTAGCCAAAGTTCATTTAAATTTCCAATGAAAATTTGGATTCATAAACGTGTTACCTCAATAATACTAATAGTTAATAAATTTGTAACTTAAAGCTTATCATATATGAATACTTTCGAAACATAAAATGTCGTAAAAGAACGGATTTCAATACTTCATAGAGGTGTGTGTGTGTTTTTGCTGAACAACGTCGTTAGTTTTCTAAATTATTCCCTTCGTACATTCAGCCTTAAAGTTAAAATGAAGAAATTTTAAAGGTTTTAGATCAGGTGTGCAACAAATTACGCATTTATTTTAAGTGATATTAAATATATTAGTTCAAATTTGAATTTTCAGTTTGATAAGTATTTGGAAAAATGCGCACGCAAACAATTTCGTTATTATTTCAATTTATTCAGATTATTTACACTGAAAATATTTCAATAAAACCAAAAAAGGAAGCTTTAACAATCAAAAAGGACCACAAACGATAACGTAACTACGATTCGTTACTGTTCTGTGTGCGATCTTGAACCTTAATGGAGATCATAAAAAAATAATATTCTTTGAAAAATTCTAAAACAAAGCGCTATTACTAGAAGTGAAAAACTAACGTAAGTTAAGCATAATTATATTTTAGCGCACAGTTTATTTGATGACATTTCCTTTAAAGCAGTATTGAGTCACACAGTGTATTGACTGAAAATTCATTCAGCGGCTAATTCTTCACGGGGATCATGGAGGTCAATTCCTCCGCTCCCCTGACTTTGGGAAATCAAGGTATTCACATGGAAGTGGGCGTTGGTTTTGCTGTTTTTAATACGCTTTTATCAGTTTCACATGTGGGTCTGTATGCATGTGAGTAACTCTGAATGAAAGAAAAATTTATGTTCTTTACAAAATATATAAAAGTAATATATTTAATACTAGTATTCATACTAAAGGTTAAAGGGTCATTCCATAGAAATGTCAACCTCAGCCGAAGAAAAAAAAATACCGAAGTGAAAAAAGTATCAAAAAATAAATAAATAAATAAATAAAAATCATACAACATAAGAAGTTAAAAAAAATTGAAAAAGTATTATAATTATCACTGAGGTTAGCCGTAATAAATAGTTTGTGGTGTGTTTACTGCTTGTTATTCGATGGTTACGTTAGTCACGTTTCGTTAGTCACACTTCATCTTGAGTAAAAGTGACACGAAAGACTAAAAAAATTAGGATTTAATAAATGTGTTTTATGTTTTTAAAAGACAACTTTGCACATTTTTAAATATATCATTCAATTTTTAACACTTGCTTAACTTTGAGACATTTTTACCTCATAACATGAGCATTTATTTTCAGGGTTGCAAAAATGTTACGTGAGTCACGCGCTATTTTGGTTGAAAAAATATCTGCTGTCGGTAATTTTGTTTTAAATTCTAAGCAGAAATGATACATAGATACCTTGTACGTTGTAAATCCACCAGCATAACTAAAAAATATTTTTTATCATTTAAGTTACATGTAAAAACAGTTACAAAATCAGCTCTGAATGTTACGTTAGTCACTATGGAATAACCTTAAACTATATTACATATTGGTGTATTTTAAGTGTTTTAGTTGTTTATATGTAACTCTGAATAAAAGATAAAACTCACGTTCTTTGCAAATATGAAAGTAATATATTTAATACTGTTATTAATACAAAAGGCCAAGCTGTGTCATATGTTGATGTATTATAAGGGCATGTATTTGTTTATTTTGTTTATTTACAATACATATTTCGAGCTCGTGTACTTGCTCGTTGGTCACACAGGACCCGTTTCTGAACTAACGTCCTACTATGACAGATAGTACAAGACAGATACATAGTATAGGACAGAGTTTACGCTCACGGAGAGGGAAGTTACAACCAGAGCGAGGGCGGGAATCGAACCCGCCGTCTGGGCTTTCTAAAGTGACGCGCAGACTAACAACCGCCGCCAGGACCCCATAAGGGCATTTAAACTTAGCGGATATTCAATAGTTTTGAAAATCAGAGGGAAAAATCAGAGCATCGTGATCTATTTTGTTTAACTCTAAAAGCGTATTTTTTATTTTATTTTTTATTTTATTTTTTTTAAAGTATAGTTTATTAAAATTGTTGGTCGTTTTTTTTCATTGCGTTATATAGTGCAATAAAAGCAACAGTAGGCTGGCTATTTTACTGCTGTTTTCACCTTTAAATGTCTTACTGTTGCTCTGAGCCGACGATATAGTCTTCGCCCCACTTCCTGAAAAATTCAAAATGTCGTTCTTCAGTGATTAAGAAGCTTAGTGAAGAAAATGTTATGTATGTTGCCGAAAAGGTGTCACATTTGACATTCTATATAAGGCACAGATGAGCGGTTTTCAATTTCAGGCCTGCTACTTTATGCTAAATTTCGTTCTTTGCTGATTACATTACTAAACAGTATATTTTTAACTAATGCAATGATACAAAAACTAAATCATCTCAAGAACTGGGGCTATGGCACTACTTAAATTACGTATGTTAATAAACTGCTGCACAATCGATGAATTTCATTCAATAAAATCCTACATCGCGAGACTAGGATGTAACGCAGTGATTCCCAAACTTTTTGAGCTCATCGCCCCCTTCAAGACACTGATTGACACATATCGCCCCTCCTTCCTACTTCCTATAAAAAAGAATAAGTTGATGCAAGTGAATATCGATATTATTAAAAATATAAGTACCTAACTTTAATTTGATGTGAAATGTAATCAATAAAGCAATTATAACCGATCACTCTTAAACTAAAAATATTAATAAATAAAATACCTTTTTTTTGCTTTCACAAAGCGAACTGGTATAAGCATTTGAAGGGAAACATTAAACTAATATCATTGACATACTTTTCAAAAACATTAGTACATTTTTCAAGAAATTATTTTCTTTTCTACACTAGAATCTGGGGCAATTAAAATCATTGAAACTAAAAATTTGAAGGAAAAGAAATTAAAAATCTGAATACTCATAAAATTGACAATGACTGTCGAAATACTTCCTAAGGTTCATCCGAGGTGCAAGAAGGAAGTTCTTGAACTTTAATTTGTTTCTTTCTTAACTTGTGATTAATTGTCTGAACTCTGAACAACCGGTTTCGTACATATTTAAAATTTCGGTTTTCACTACCCTTTTATTACTACCGTTTTCTCTTCTCAATACCCATCGCCCCCTATCGCCCCTTAAGAACTTACCGCTCCTTTGAGGAGTCAAATCGCCCCCAGGTTAGGAACCACTGATGTAGCGCAAAAGTTAAACTATTCTCAAAATAAAAATTAAACAAAAAAAAAAAAAAAATTAACATTTTAAGTTGCACCAAAAAATATTTTTTTAAAGAGGGCTTGCAGAGCATCATTCGTCTGGTTATTTCAGCATTAATATACATCACAAGAGATCAAACGATCACTCGAACTTTTGTTAGAAGATTCATTAACTATGCATTTAAATTGTTTTGCTATCATTACGTTGCAAACGATTACTATAGACTTTGAATGTAAAAATACGAAGGAAGCAAACGATGAAAGAACTTACTTTTCTACTCTTTTAGTGAAAAACTGATATTTTATTTCCTATGCAGCATTTCTTCTTTCGGTTTTATTACAAATGAACAATCCTACTCCAAGTGCTTTCATAATTTTGACCTCATTAGTATCCGTTTCAAATCACAGCTCTCTCTAAAAAGAATAACACATGTACCATGATCAGCAGACGATAAATTGTCTCGTTAGCCGTGCCGCGGGGTCGCCATTTTGAATGGAAAGGCTCATTAAGAATACTTGTTTCAACGGTAATAATAAATTTCTTCATCCCACGAGAACTTTCAATCTCAGAGGAGAAAACAAACTCATAGTTGCAAAAAAAAAAGTATTTTTCTTTTTTTGGAAAGAATCATAAATACTATTTACGAGCATTAATTTGCAATTCGGTGTTCGCTTTTTTTGATGATTTTTATTTTACACAATTGAGCTGTTTTCAAAGCACTGATGGGCGAGCTGCGGTTTTTTTTTTTCGAAATTCGATACTAATCAGTAAGTCACAAATGAATCTCCATCGGAAACAAATATTGATGTTTTTCAAAAATGCACCTTGGTAGTTCGAGTAAAGCAACCAGTTAATTTTTTTGGTTGATTTGATGCCGTTTGACGACGTCAGTGTTTTGTGAGGTGAGTATCCACAATGTGTTTTAATATATGATTGGTTAACCGGTAGCTCTATTAGAGAACGCCAAGTTAGCCACCAATTCAACCGCTGGTTGCTTTATTCAAACATACTCATTTCGAAAAGAAACATAATTGAAACAATGTGCGATTATAAATATCAACCGCAAATTGGAAAATAGTTTTCTTCGTTAAAATTACTATTTTTCAAAGTTAAGCGAATTTTAAATAACTGTTTTCATCCCAAAACATTTTCCTTCAAAATAGTAAAATTGAGAAATAAAAAAAAAACCCTGTTTTATTGAACCAACTAATCTAAAGTACGTTTTTGTACCGATCTTACTAAAAACGAAATAGTTCGAGGACACTGTTATGTAATTGCATAGCTTCATGTAATCGTAATCATTAATAGGTTGTACCAGTGTTTCGCTTGTGTTAAGCTAATTTAATTAACTTTATCTTTTCGCATTCTCAAATAAACAGATGTCTTCTCTTATACTTGTTTCACCGAGATAAGGAAAAAAAAAGTGCTTTAACTTCAAAGCGATAATTCGATTCCATTTATTTCAAAACACAACAAAATATTGCTAGCACTTTTATTGCTTGATTAATTTACCTAGTTCAATGAACAAGTTAATGCCTTCCAGCTCCCTCCCATTTCGCTTTTGAACGAAAAATCTCCTTTTCATCTTTAAAAGGGCTATTAATTTTCTTAATTAGAGTGAAAGACAAAGCCCCATTGAAAAACTTTTCTCCTTTTCCTTTTCAAAACCAATTCAAATATTTTTCCAAACTGCACAAACGCTCCTGCACATATACTCTGCGACAGCTCCCCAATTTCTCAGCAGCTCCATCACTTTTCATTAGCGATTATTCGCGGCTTGATAATCAAACTGAAATGCAATGCTTTTCATCCGTAAACTAAGGCAATCAATTATTCATTACTGGATCAGGCAGTGGTAACCAAAGCTTTCGAGTGCCCAGACATTAGTGAGATTTATGATTCGTAATGATAGCGGATCTTTTGACGGAGGGATAGTTAGTTCGGTTGCAGAGATTCAGAGTGAACTTTGTTAGTTTAGCTCAGTTTAGAGTTGCTCGAAGACCTACGGGCTATGACCGCTTTTCAAGAAGGAACCCCTTCACCACTCTGTTCTATAAATTGAGTTTGATCAGGACGCATAAGGTTATCAAAAATTTATTATTAAACTTTATCAAACATTAAAAAGTTTTTTATGAGTTAAATACATTTTTTTTTTGGAGATGTGAACTAATATTTAAAGGAAAAACTTTACCGCTTTTGTGCAAGCAATTTCAACGTATACTCCAATAACGGCAACACTGCATCAGAATAAAATTTCCTTTTTTTTTTTTCCAATTCCAGCAATCCATTTATTTATTTTTAAAAATTTCATTCTTAGTTTTAAGAATTAGCTTTCGAGTGCACAGACATTAGTGAGATTTATGATTCACAATGATAGCGGATCTTTTGACGGAGGGATAGTTAGTTCGGTTGCAGAGATTCGGAGTGAACTTTGCCTGTTAGTTTAACTTTAGTTTAGTGTTTCTCGAAGACCTCCAGGGTATGACAGCTTTTGAAGAAGGGAACCACTTCACCACTCTGTTCTGAAATTGAGTTTTATCAGGACGTATAAGGTTATCTAAAATTTATAATTAAACTGTTTTTCAAACATGTGAAAGTTTTTCAATGAGTTTAAAATATTTGCTATTTTTATGAACACAAGAACTATAATATTTGGAGGAAAAACTCAACTACTTTTGTATGAATAATTTCAGCGTACACTTCAAGCTTTATAGATATCGCTATTTCGCTTCATTACGCCAATGATGCATCATTTCTTTTTTTCCCATTCTAGCAATTTGTTTATTTTTCAAATTTTAATTCTTATTTTAAGAATCGACTTTCGAGTGCACAGACATTAATGAGATTTATTATTCTTAAAGATAGTGAATCTTTTGACGAAAGGGAAGTTAGTTCAGTTGCAGTGATTCGTAATGAACGATGTCTGTTAGTTTAAGGTTTCTCGAATCGAAGACCTTCTGACGTTGACTTGCTTTTGAAGAAGTGAACTTCTTCGTCAATCTGTTCTGTAAAGTGAGCTTGACTAGGAAGCATAAGGTTGTCTAAAATGTATTAGAAAATTGTTTTTTAATGTATCTCACCACCTTGAAAAGTCGATTTTCGACTAAAATTTCAAACGTTTTTTAATATTTGATTTAGAAAATATGAACCTTTTTCTCTTGTAAACTTTTTGAATTTTGTTCTTACCATAGTTAGAAACGGAGAAAAACTCACTTTAATTTGGATACACGGCTGTTTTTATACTGGAAGAAGATGATTTTTGCCTCTAACTTGTTCACTTTCGTATTCCATGCTGATGAGGGCATAATGAGCCCGAATTTGCAGTCCATGGATCGAAATGAACGAGTTGGCGGTGTATTGCATGTTCCTGCCTTAGCCCTGGCTTAGAGACGGTTACTCACTGCTTTATACCTGAGATCTGCTTAAAAATTTACGAGTTGTACCGTTCCCATGTGCGGTCGCTCGCTGGTATTCAAATTTCACATTAACTACCAGTTTTTTTCGGCTCTCTTTGCTCTATAAGAGGATGTTTGCCTCCAACTCGTTCACTTTCGTATTCCATGCTGATGAGGGCATAATAAGCCCGAAACTGCAGTCCATGGATCGAAATGAACGAGTTGGCGGTGTATTGCATAGAACCCTGAGGTTCAAAATCAAAACAAAAATTAGAGGATATTTCAACTCTAATGATTGGTAAAAAAAATTAAAATGTTAAAACATTAGAACTGGACTGTAACAGAGTCTGAAGAAGTAGTAGTTGGTCATGGTGTTTTTTAAATTGATATAGGTAGCAATGTGCTTCATATGCTTTAATAAAAATCTTTAATTGCATTTATTTCAGAATTGATATTTCGATGTTATTATTTGTCGACAAATTCCATAAATCTGTAAATTATGAATATTTTTGCTTGAAACTTACCATGTGCCTTTATAATGATATTGTGGAGGGCCTGAACTCGAGTTATGGCTCGAAAGTAAAATACACTAGTTCTATACTAATTTAACTATTGTAACACACGAAATCACCAATATTTTCATATCCACGGTGCTTTTATGTGCATATCTCCAAATTAGTAATTTCTATAACTAAAATTCTAGTTAGGGCCCTAGAGTGTATTACTGTGAATCTATAAATAAAAATGTGTTAATTTTCATGCAAAATTGTCTAGTTATTACAGCCCATTTGGTATTTATCCATTTTCGGGCTAAAATACACAAAAATGCCCCATTGCTACAAAGTCTATAATAATAAAAGCAAGTGTAATGTGTCTGTCTGTCTGTCTGTCTGTCTGCCTGTCTGTCCATTTGTCTGACCGAGCTCTCCAGCCAAATCTATCGCACGCAGGAACCTGGAATTTTTTACACGGAAGCACAAAGGTGCTGGCCACCAGACCTCGAAGCCCGATTTTCGATTTTTGAATTAGAAAAATTTTAAAAAATTATTTATAAAACTTCTTCTCGAGATCGCTGCTCGCCGATAGCTGATTCCGGGGTTGTACCAGCTCCTTTTGAGAAACAAGACGTCATAATTTCTATTCGTGCGCCCTTCAAAACCCACTGAATAGGGAGGGGGGGCACCTGTCAACACGTGCTACGCTATTTACTACTCTGTATTCTTTAAGTGCACGGGAGATGGAGTTCCTTTTTTTTTATTTATTTGTTTTTTTTTTCTTTTTCTTTCTATCTACGGGGAATGTAGTGGGGGGGGGGGGGAACCAGTCTACATGTCGTACGCTACTATTCGTGCGCCCCGATTTTCGATTTTTGAATTAGAAATATTAAAAAAAAAAATCTATTGTTTTTAGGATTATTTCACGTGACGTCATAGTTTCTCTACGGAAACATTTCCGCTGTTTGACGTCATAAATTCGTTTTTCATTTTCGGGAATGGTTTTTACTGTAGCAAATTGGCAACAGTCGTGCAAGTATACAGCGTTTGCTTCATGATTGCGTTGCTACTATTGTGATTTGTTGCTATACACACTACTATTCCTGCGCTATTCACTTATCTGCATTTTCTAAATGCACGGGCAACGCCGGGCGGGTACAGCTAGTATATAATAATTGGCAGTATTATTTTTTTCGAACTAATTTTATGCCCCTTGTTCTAAAAGCACCAAAAAAATGAATGTTGTGTCATATTTTTCAAAAAACTTGTCCGAATGTAGTGAGATATACCTTAAACTGTAAAACAGTCTTTTAATAGTCAATATATTCGTTATTTCTTAGAGGCTAGAAATATAGAGCCTAAAAAGCATTTTGCCGTTGGTATACGAAGAATTATCGCTTATGCTAATCGATATCGAAATTTAGCTTTGTTAAGCCATTATTGCATTATTATGAAATTCCATTCAAGCAAAAGTTTTTTAAAAACTTTATTATATATATATATATATATATATATATATATATATGCGTTCAAAGTCTGTTAATTCACGTCGTGCGGTCATCATCACGTTAAAACCTCTTCACATGAATAACTTGAACAGAAATGAAAGCTCTGTAAAAGCACTGCGCATTTATACCTGTTCTATGCGATGCTACTGCCATCTGAAAATTTGCATATTGCTATCCCATGACTTTTGTCACTTCAGTGTATATATATATATATCGTATATACATAGGAGGGTGACTACAGAGGGCGCCCGAAAAATGTTTGACCTAGGACCCCCTGCTAATCAGGAACTGCAATTTTTGTATACAAAACTCCAACTTGTCGCACATCAAAGGAAGCAAACATATTCAATGTAAGAACCCGCAAATTGACCTTAACTCATTGAAACGTTGTTGCTTAACTTTTTACCCCCATCTAGAGAATTTTTCTTTGAATAACGTAATTGTAGACAGAAAATAAGGCGGCTATACAATTAGAGCAATTAAATCCTTAATTTAGAACCCTGTAGCTTAGACTAAAGTACAGGGTTCTGAAAGTTTGTTTTTTTTTTTTCAAATGGGGGCTGCGTTTGACTTCTTGCCATTTGCCCATTGCGCCATTCCCCAAGACCGGCATCCACTCTTTCATGTGGCACCACCATCGGCGGAATGCCATTGCCACGAGAATTTTGACGCCCAGTTTCCCCACTAGATGGAGGAACCTGGGCTCTATTCTATGCGAAACTGTACAAGGAATTTAATTTTGTCAAAAGATACTATAAGCCAAACAAGTACTCGAGGGATCTTTTACATGCCGCATAATCATACGACATGAACGCTGTCACCTTTCTGCATCATTAAAATCCACTAACTAGAAAATCCAGTCGGGTTTGATCCAGTGTTTTTGGGCATGAGAGGCCAGCTTCTTAACCACTACACCACTCTATCGGCGGGTTCTGAAAGTAAAAGTGTACAAGATGGAGTTATAACTATATTTTGGGCATAACAACAGCTCTGATCTAAAAAGGTATCTTGGATCATCCAAGGGAGGATCCAGCTTGTGGTTAAAGAGAGGGTCATTTTCGGAAAGGGGGCAATTTTTCAGTAAAAATGGGGGGGGGGTGACACTTTTTGTGGAAAATTAGACCAAAAAAAAAAATGCAGTTTTATACTTGCTAAGCTACTAACATATATAATGTTAAGCTACTAAACATATACTACTACTATATGTTTAGTAGCTTAATTGGGGTGGGGTCATGACCCTCCCTCCCCTCCTTCTGTATTCGCGCTTAGGATCATAGGATCTTGTACTATTTCTTTCCGCTGGCATGCTGATTTTTCAACTTCGTCTTTAATTTTCGCACGCCATTGTATACGTTGCTTTTTAAGGAGGAAAATTTTCCAGAGGTTCCAATGTCGTGGAATGTAGATATTGAATCTGGTAGATAATAATAAGCTGTTGAAAATCAAATGATGAAAAGCATCGCCAGTATGTACACATAACACGCTATAAAAACATTTTTTTTTCTGACTTTCTAATAAACTGAATAAGTTAGACGGCTATTTTCAGAATAAGTTTATATTCTTGTCTGTCAGCTACCGCTAATTGTTTTAATTGCTTTTCATAATTTCAATTGAAAAAATAAGCATGTAGGGATTTTAAAAATAAATGACCGCTTTTGCTACATGTGACCACTGGTGTAGCAGTAGCTGGTTTGCATGTTGCATCAAGCATTATTTCCAGCTTCTGCAATTTACAGTGACATGATCTTGTAAGAACTAAATTTTTTTTCGACACTAGAGTTACAACAGTAGGATTCAATAATGCGGTTTTTAAAAGAAGAGGAAAACACAGTTTCAATGTGATACAAGGGAGAAAACGCATGAATATATAATTATTCACAACCTCTTTATTAAGCAACGAAAGGGAACATTGTTACTGGCACTTCATGAAAATCAAATATGGTAATTGAACTAACTAGGAAAAGGTTTAACTGATTTTTAAGGCTCTAAACAGAATCAAGTTTCTGAGTTACCTAAATAAAAATAACTGTTGTGCTGAAGAGAGATCAAATAATGAAGAACGACTTGTGTATAACTGAAATAGCTAATAAAAAGAAGAAAACTTTAGTCAAACAAGTTGCGCGAATCCAAAATGGTAGGAATAGTCAAGTCCACTAATCAGTCGAAATGCGTGTTTTACATTGTACTGCTTTATGCATATCAAAATTCGATCCGAGTTATACGACTCTCTTTAACCAATGCCAATATTTGCCATAAACTTCATATTATAAGGCTTCATACTCGAACTGAAATGTTAGGTTTCAAATCTGCAAACTAGAGTAATCAATTATTCAGATTAGATTAGTACGGGTTACCACATCTTTTGAGTGCTGCCTCATTAGAGTGATTTATGATCATCAATGATAATATTCGATCTTTTAAAGAAAGAAAACGTCATTTCGATCAATTCTCTACTGCCCCAAAGCACAGCATTACTGCAAATATACATTGCTCTTATATTACATGCATGTATAATTATGTACATGAGTTTTTTTGTACACATACATTGCGCATTTGTACTTGCATTTATAATGCTTTTAAAACTACCATTTTTCAATCTATAAATCTCGATTTCGTGGACATCAATAAACTTTGGTTAAACTTATGGTTAAAAAACTTAAGTTGGTTAACAAAACTTATGAGCTAAGTTTTTATTTTTCTAGGTGTGAACTTTGTTTTAAACTAATATTGCTAATTACAACTCACCATACCGGTCAATAACCTTTCCTACAGATCTTGATAAAGGCCAAACAGCATCCTGTTTATTAGTTGTCTGGAGTTTAGAAGTTAAGTTGTATTTCTCCTGTTAATGAAAAGCTACTGTCTAAAATTTTTTCGTGCGACCTCCGCCGCATCTGCGCACGCGGCAAGTCTCTTCTGACTTTCTCGAAATAGGGGGGAAATGCAACGAGGAAGTAGTAAGCGAACAAAAGTTGAAGGCATCGCAAAGTGCGCATCCTAAACCAATCTCCCCTATTTCAAATGGAAGCGTTCGTGGCTGCCAGGCGCACAATACGCAAACAGACAGTACTCTCCTTTCCTTCTTTTTTTAAATTTGAAGCTTGGATCTACGAGATTTGAAGCTTTTTAGATGTTTTGCCTTTCTAAACAATATCTGGATTCTATGGCAATAATTTGTTTACGTAAATTATACAGAATGTGACTTCCGAGTGATAGACAGCTATTAGTCATGACAGACTTATAACTTTGTCTGCACTTTTGTTTTTACTAGTGTTTCGCAACAAAGTTTTTTTTTTCGTACTTGTCAATCACTGCACCGTTTCTTCTAAAGTTCTGTATTTATAATCATCATTAAATGGGGAATTGAGACTGAAACATAATACAGAAACAATAACTGATAGTGATTTTGAAATATTCATTGATACCATCGTTTTGTACATACAGTAAACTTTCGGTTATCCACGAGGGTTTGTGGGGAGAAACAAACATAATTAACTGATTTTTTCGAAAAAGCACGAATTTAAATTTTGTTTTGTCTCAACATTTCTTACCCAAGAATGCGGTGTATTTCATCTAACAAATTATTTTTCCTGGGCGTTATCGTAAGTAACACTTTATAGATTTTATATGCTTGAGAATCTCAAATAGAAATGTTTGTTTATGTTGTATCTATCGTCACTGCTTCTAGCATGTCATGTTTTAAGTATAATGCAATTATTTCTAAGCCAAAGGCATTTTTTTATCTTCTTTACCTCTTATTTTATGCTTTTTTTGGATTATCCGCGATACCCGTGCCACCCAATACGCCGGATAATCGGGAGTGTACTGTAGTTCAGTTGAATTGTAAGAAATAATCACGCATTTAGACTTTTTTTTTAAATTACACTTTATTTTAAATTTAACAATGTGTTAGAAAAACAGAAATCATTTACTCGAGTTAAAGAAAACTTTGCTTTCTTTAAGGCAGTCTGCTGCAAAGGAAGATTTTACAATTTAATTCTTGTGATTTGATCGCATTTTCTTTAGCATTTCATGAACTTTCCAGAATATAATAAATTCTTTCAAACTGCATTAAAAACTTGTAAACTGGATTTCGGAAACTAAAATGCTTTAAAAAGAAAAGTTCTTTGAAAAAGGTTTTTCTTTTCTCCCACTTTTTTTATAGGTATTTTTTCCTTTTTATCTCTCTCCACCGTTTTCAATTTATTTTATAAAATATAATGATTACTTGACTGATGCTCTCTAAATGTTTAATTGCACGCAAGCTTTGAGATTATATATGTTAAAAAATATTCTTGGATTTATCAAACGTCTCATTTTTGTTCATCAAACATCTCTTTTTTGTTCATTTTGTTACAAAAATAGGACAAAGTATAGCCTAAAATTGAAGAAGAAAAGCAAGAAAATTTAGCTACTAAACAGTACAGGTATTGTACGGTCATATGCAGTACCTATATAGTAGCTCTAAGGTATTGCATGTAAAAACTACCGGCGTAAGTTATTTAGGCTCTGTTTAAGCTTGCGTAAAGTTATTTGAATACAACATTTCAGAATAAATAAACGAATTATTTCTTTTAGTTAAATACGGCCATAAATTTGAATTAAAAATTATTTTTTACTAAATGTGTAAATATTATTTTCTCTCAACTTCAAAATCCTTGAGCTTATTCCATAAAAAATTTCCAATTCATTATCGGTTCCATTACTTTTCATTAGCTCTGCTACATAATCAAACTGAAATGCAACGCTCTTCATCCGTAAACCAACGCAATCAATAATTCATTACTGAATTAGACAATGGTTACTAAAGCTTTCTAGTGCCCTTATATTAGTGAGATTTATATTTCGTAATAACAGTGGATCTTTTGACGAGGAGGGAGCTTAATTGCACCGATTCAGGTTTGTTCAAATTTCTGGACGGCTTAATATTTACAAAAGAAGTACATTTCAAGTCTTCCAAGTAGTATAGTTGCATTAACACAAAAGATACACTTGCAGCAGAGATTAAATTATAATTTTAAGGTTAAGGAATTATTTTTCTCCTGATTATTGTTTTATAAGGTTTCAGATTTGTTAAATTATAATTTTAAGGTCAATGAATTATTTTTCTCCTGATTATTGTATTATAAGGTTTTGTATTTGTTTAAAAATGTGAGCTAAATAATTACTTTTTGAAGTTAATAGTTTGGAGGCATTCCTACTTGCTTGGTAGACAAAAAATCTATCTCTACTAAACATTCAATTTTAATATCCGTTTTTAAGAAACAACAACAACAATCACTAAATAGGAGGAAAAAGATGTGCCCAAAGGACATTAGAAGACACCTTTTGGGACACCTCATTATAAACCAGATAAAAAGGTGAACTATTATACCCCATGAAAACCCAACCTACGAATATTCAACCTTTTACTGCATATCGTTTTTAAGTAATACCAGATACATACTAGTATCATACAAATACATAAATACATGCATACATACGTTTACTACATATAAATATACATACATACATACATTTATCACGAGAAAACTCGTTTTGGTTGATTTGGGATGGTCAAGATGGTTATCTCGATAGTTCATATGTTCGTCTAACGTGTTCATACATATTCAGTATGCACGTACAGACTGGCAGAAAACTAGTCAACATCTATTTGGGGGTTAGTTAAATGGAAATTTAGGCTGCAATATGAGTGAACATTTTTCTGTGGTTGCAGGACTTTACTTGCTTGGTAACAGAAAGTAAATAGCTCAATTCTGATCAGAACTAACTTCTAGCGATATGAGTGATTCAGAAAATGGTATCAGATTTGTTTCTTCTGCCACCGCAATCTACCTTCCTTCTGATTCACTCATATCCATTATTCTTTTTTCTTGGCAAATGACCTTATGAGTTCTAATTTATAACTTTCATAATAATACCAATTAATTCTGGAGGTATGTCATGTGTGCATGGAAGAACAATGTAGCTTACTTTATCACATCTCATTGATTATCAAGGTGAGAGGAAACAATCTCCTGGGTGTCTAGGACAACTAAGTTCAGCGAAATAACTCAGTCTAAAGGCATTCTAGGGCTCAGATGAAAACTTTGCACAGGTCAATTCTTAGTTGAGGCATAAAATAGTCACACTTCCAAATCACTTTTACTGGGGCATTTCTCTGTGGAAACATCAGAACTACCCCTCTCCTAAATTTGTAATGAATTTTGAAGAGCAGTGATAATTATAATGATCGGGTACTGTCCGTGTTTCTCGTCATAGATATTTATGAACCAAGATTGAACCTTAAAATTTTTCTCAACTTTAAGGTATCATGAGCATTGAGCAACTTAGCCGAAAATAGTTGAATGAGTATAGTAATTGAAGTGGCTCATAACCTAGTGCATCTCTTGCGAGTAGTAGTTGCCTGGTACGTACCAAATCCCGTTCAGCTAGACAGTAGATAGTAAAGCATGATTCGTCCGGAAAATTTCGGCATATGCATCAGTTGCTGAGAAATCGCTTCCCTGGAAGTTTCGTCCACCACTCCACGCTGCCACTTAAGATGACCACTTTGACGCTGTTGAAGTGTTTAGAGTTGTTACACTCTGACCACGATACAACAGCCTGAAATCTTTTAAAAGTATTGCCAAAGGCAGTGAAAGCCTTCACTCTTACAAGGTTTTAGGTTGTCAGCATAGGCGTAATTTGGCCTCGAAAAGTGGGGGGGCAAACTTTTTGTAAGGTTTTTTTTTCAATTAAAATAATGCAAAATGTGCTTTTTCAAAAAAAAAAATATATATATATATATATATATATATAATACTAATAATCATAATAAAAATAAATAAACAAACAAATAGTAATAATAATAATAATGTTGATGATGATAATAATAAAATCAAAAAATCGAAACACTTTTTACGAAATGTATATGTTAAATGTTTTAAAAACAGAACAAGGCAACAGAGACGAAGTAACATTTTACTCTCTGTTACTGAGAGTAGATTAGGGTGATTCAAAAAAAATTTTTTTTTGCTACGGACCAAGGCGCACCCTACTATTTTTACATTTACGTATGAGATCACTCCCTTAAAATGATGGTGCTCAAACACCCTTCATTTTTACGCTTTTTCGTAATTTTTCACAATTTCCAAGTTTTTCAGACCAAAGAGACCATTTTCTTGGAAGAGATTTTTTTTTTCATTTTCCAACGCTTAAATATTAGTTCAAACAATTGAAAAGTTTCTTAACCGTTTGAATCTATATAGCAACACCTTTGATACAATCGATTATTTAGTTGATCGCAGCATACAATGTAGATTGCAGTACTACTAGTCTACATGTTGTACTATGATTTTCAAAACTTACGCTTGCCGAAATAGAGTTATGGAAGAGCTGTGCAAAATGTTTTTTATGTTTTTAAAGTAGTGGAATGCAGAGAAAAAAATTGCAAGATTTAAAGTTTTAAACTAATAGGGCTAACAGTATCACAAGAAGAATGAATTAAATTCTAAAAACTAATTGCACAAAATAAACTATTGTAGCTGGTCTGGCATAGAACTAATCTGAAATTTAGGCAAAGATATTTACTTCATGCTTACTTTGGCCAACATATTTCTCACAAGTTCTATTCTTTTTAATAACTTTAAAGCGAAAAAATGTTTGGCAAAGAATTAAACAATTAAACATTAAAAAAAATGTTGCACATAGAACTTAAAAAATACTTTAACAAGTTTAAAACTTCAACACTGTAAGCTTTTTATAAATCTATAGATAAATCTATGATCACTCTTGCTGATTATAAAGAGATAATTAGTTATTATTAGTCAATTAGGGAGCTTATCTGAGAAAATCCAGTCTCTTATATGCCGTAAAATACTTATGTTCTTATAAAAGAAAGAGATTTTTCATTTAATCATGAGAGAAAAAACCTAGGTACAACACTTTCTACAGTTTAAGCGCCTTTTTGTACAGTAAAACAAATAGATTGAACATTAATAGATGCTTTATTTGCTATTAAAATTTCTGGGAATATCTGAACTTCGGAAAAACTTTATAAGATATGAACGACCTGGAAATTGAAATAACAAGTAGGACAGTTTTATTAAAGTACTTGTGACACCTTCCTGGTGAATTAATTAGTTTGACTTAGTTTTTCGTGTCAAATTCTAGTTGAAAGAAAAGCAAGTTATTATAAGAATAAAGATGTGAAATATAACAAGTGTAGTACAGAACAATAGGATTTTTTTTCAAACATGTATATTAGAGATTATTTTCTAACATTCTTCGTCCTACGCCCCAACGAATGCAAATATAGTATCAATCACAGAATTAAAAGAATTAGCAAAAGTTAATAAATTTTAGCTATTAAAAATGCATTCTGTTTGTCTATGTATTTTAGTAGGAAAAAAAGAAAATATATTAATAAAAAAATGTATCATGAAATTTTAAGCTTTAGAACATAATATTGTTTATTTGTTTTCACGGATTTGACAAATTTTATAATTGAAGAAAATATTAAATTAATGTTGTGAAAACGCAACACTAGCAGGGAATGGGTTAGAGTACTTGTGTTGTGACACCTTTCTGGTGAATTAATTAGTTTGACTTAGTTTTTCGTGTCAAATTCTAGTTGAAAGAAAAGCAAGTTATTACAAGAATAAAGATGTGAAATATAACAAGTATAGTACAGAAGAATTGGATTTTTTTCAAACATGAATATTAGGGATTTTTTTCAAACATGAATATTAGGGATTATTTTCTAACATTCTTTGTCCTACGCTCCAACGAATGCAAATATAATATTAATCACAGAATTAAAAGAAAAAAATTAAAATAAGTAAATAATGGTGAATTACATTGCTGAGGAAAATGTTCAAATAATTCAAGAATTATGTTGCACCAAAAAAATAAGTGTACAAATTTGAAGCTGGAAAAAAGGAGTTGTTGATGATATGTTAAATATTTTACGGAGGGGAGGGGAGGGGAAAATACCCCCATTAGTCTCCTAACTTGCAAAAAGTGTTTATTATTTTAGACTTTTCACCTCTCTAGCCCTATAGAAGA
Organism: Uloborus plumipes; assembly: GCA_038373865.1. NCBI lineage: Eukaryota > Metazoa > Arthropoda > Arachnida > Araneae > Uloboridae > Uloborus > Uloborus plumipes. The sequence continues at coordinate 48,921 of JAXGGA010005995.1, read as the reverse complement.
ATGTTAACATAAAATATAATGCTTCCTTCCCCTCCAAAATATATTTATGAAATTGTCGAAATCTGGTGAAAATAGGAGGGGAATGGGGCGCTATTTTCGAAAAGTTGGAGGCAATGGGGGAAAAGAGTAGCCATATTAGGATTCAGGGGATCATTGAACATAAGAATCAGCAGGAATGATAGCAAAACACCTGGAATTTTTTTTTTTTTTTTTTGCCGCTCAACCGAAAAACCCTTGAAATTGACAAAAACTGGAGAACTATTTGAGCTTTGAGCACCGTCTTGTTATTTAAGTAGGAGGTTGAAAATTTGGCACAAAATTAGGGTGGATAAAGGTAAAAAAATGAGCCACCGCCGTGACCTCTAGGACAATTTTTTTTTTACCATAGGTTTGTGAACCACCCTAGAGTACATCTTAAAGAAAACCTACAGAGGGATTAGTCCAGTTATTCATAACTTGAGTGAAAAAATCGTGGGAATGGGTTAGATATTCCCATACGCCCTTCATGGTGGTCTGATCCATAAAATAGTGGAAGAAACTAATAATAGCCAATAGCTTCCATAAATAATGACAGATGTTAAAGAACACTATCTTAACTCTATACCAAGATAAGCTTCAAGTCCTTCTCACAACTTTAAAGGGACTGACTTCCACGAAACCATCAAGAATCCAAGGAACCGTCAAAGCTGATAGACCACCTTGAGCGTTAACTCGAGAGCCGGCTCTCAAGGGAATCATGCCCACCGTAGGTCAGCTTCTTAAACTGTAGAGCCAATGGAATCAGAGCTGTGTTCCGGGCTTCAGCTACGTCTAAATAACTACAGCGGATTGTCAGTGTTGCATTTAAAAACAAGAAGTTCTGTCAAGAACTAAACGAGCCTACTTTCCCGTACATCGACATCGGCATTCTAGCATATGATCATTATTCTCTTGATCATCTGAGACTAAACATTATGTCAAACATACCTTTTTAGCACTTAAAGCTGATTTCTAAAAGCAAAATATACCCCTCTCATCAGATGAAATAGAGACATAAAAAGTAAATAAATGAATAAATGAAGTTTTGTCGCACCTTTTAAAGAATGTAACTGTTACAGTTCTTCCGTAGAAAAATTCCTCAATCGTTTTCAAAAAAAAAAAAAAAAATTAAAAGTACAAAGTACATCAAAACACATTTTATCAAAGAAAGGAAAAAAAACTCGTCCGTCGATAAAATGTCTCGATTTTCACTTTTAAACCGTTGCCAGTTGTTAAATATAAATAAAGAATAAAATGCCCTCGTGAATGAAACACTTTTGTTACAAAAAAAAAATCGTCTGCCGAAAAAAAAAAAAATAGTAATAAATAAAATAACACAAATGAATAAATAAACAAAAAATCGTCTGCACAGTCAGTCATTTTTTTCTGAGCCTGCATTTCCGCCATGTTTGTGGAGTCGGAGTCGGAATCAGAGTCCTCACAGAAGATTATTCAGAAAAGTACTTTACAAACATTATTTATCAAAACCATTTTTTTACAAAGTTAGTTTGAAGGAAATCCGACTTTAAGTTCCAGGATCAACATTCAACTTAAATTCCCCGTAGGCGCTAATGTTAAATTTTTTTCTGAACGGTTCAATATTGAACGAAAAATGGTTCAAACCAAAAAGCGAAATAAGGGAATGAACCTCTCCGAGATCTTTCAAACAAAAAAAAGTTTATTCCATTCGGATGGTTCACTCAGAAGTTATTAGGTGGGGAAAGGTTGCTTGAACGGTTCAATGTTGAACGAAAAAATGTTCAAATTGAAAATTTAAATACTGTAATGAAGTATCCTTGCTGAGATCCTTCGAACAAAAAAAAAGTTTATTTAAATCGGACTGTTCACTCAAAAATTATTAGGGGTGACAGCTTGCTTGAGCGGTTCAATGTTGAACGAAAAATTGTTCAAATCGGAAATGTAAATACGGGAATAAAGTATCCTTGATAAGATCTTTCGAACAAAAAAAAGTTTGTTGAAATCGGACTGTTCACTCAAAAGTTAGCATCGCGGGACAGGTTGTTTGAACGGTTCAAAGTTGAACCAAAAATTGTTCAAATCGAAAAATCAAATATGGGAATGAGTTGTACTCGCTGAAATCTTTCCAACAAAAAAAAGTTTGTTCAAATCGGAATGTTCATTCAAAAGTTATTAGTTGGGGAAAGGTTGCTTGAACGGTTCAATGTTGAACCAAAATTGTTCAAATCGAAAAATCAAATATGGGAATGAGTTGTAATCGCCGAGATCTATCCAACAAAAAAAAGTTTGTTCAAATCGGAATGTTCATTCAAAAGTTATTAGGGGGAAAGGTTGCTTGAACGGTTCAATGTTGAACGAAAAATTGTTCAAATCGAAAATGTAGATACAGGAATGAAGTATCCTTGAAAAGATCTTTCGAACAAAAAAAAGTTTGTTCAAATCGGACTGTTAACTAAAAAGTTAGCATCGCGGGACAGGTTGTTTGAACGGCTCAAAGTTGAACCAAAAATTGTTCAAATCGAAAAATCAAATATGGGAATGAGCTGTACTCGCCGAGATCTTTCCAACAAAAAAAAGTTTGTCCAAATCGGAATATTCATTCAAAAGTTATTAGGGGGGGACAGACAGACAGACCGACCGACAGACCGACACACAAATTCCCCATCTCAATACCCTACTTTCAAATTTTTAATTTTTCGATATTCATTTTACCTTTTTATTTTTTTTAACTTGGCGATATTTTTTGGACTTGGCGATATTTTTTTTTAACTTGGCGATATTTTTTGGACTTGGCGATATTTTTTAGATGCATTAAGCCAATTTTAATACTTTTTTCGTCTTTCTTTTATTTTTAACGGGAAAGTAGGTTAAAAAAGGGGGAAGTAAAAACAGAGAGAGGGCTAATCTGAAACAGAGTCGAGGGGGAGGGGGGACTGTACTGTAACATTTATTTAAAAAAATGTCATATAAATGTTTCTTTAAAAAATAATAAAAAGAAATTGAAAAAGGGAAACATCAATTAAATTTGCCAAACAACTTTCAAGTATCAGCTACAAGTATTGTTTTATTATGCAATTTTATCATCTTTTTTCGTTCAAATTGCTTTTTTCAAAGATACCTTAAGCAACGTAAATTAAACAGATTTTGTCCTTTCAGAGCCGCTTGTTTGACCATGTATGTCTAGGGAGGTCTTATGGATAAAATCAGATCCTATTTATTGCTTAAGCAGTTTCCGAGTAACAGGGGGTGGGGACTCGCTATCAGAAAGAGAGGTTGCTTCCTTGTACCGAGACTGTCTCTGTGTCCCGTCTTTTCCTACAATGGTTACATTTATTAAATTACATTTTTTTCTCGTTTGAAAATAAGGTATGCATAATTTGACAAACAATTGAAAAAAAATTTTTCACATAAAAACTAGGGGGGCAAAATAATAACTCTGCCCCTGGACCAAAAAAAGTAGGGGGGCACGTGCCCCCCTATGCCCCCCCTAGATTACGCCACTGGTTGTCAGGATCTTTGTTCTCTTCCCGCTTGCATCATGAACATCTATACAGTCGCTTTAAAGTTCCAGCAGCATTTACTTACATTGCTTTTGCTCACGAAAAGCACACATTCCTCATTGGCCCATGAATTTCAGATGCATTGCTTCCTTTAGCATGCAGAAATTGCATGCAAGACTAGCCTCACCGTTTACCGGAAAGGTTTCGTTCGTGATATATTGTGTATGGGCTGACTTAAAGCACAGAACTGACACCAGCGACTGGGCACCGTTGAAGGATAAATTACAGACATAGAGCAACATACCTGGGTAAAGAGGCGCTGAATTTTTAGTGTTATTTTCCTTTTGTGATTATTCGGACTCGGCCCTTTAGCAAAAAATACGTTTATGCTTATGAGTCTGTATCTTATCGAACTTGGTTTTAAAGTAGAATCGTAGAAGCTAAAATTTTTGCATGTAAGTGGTCCAAAAAATTTCACTACATGTTCCAGTTTAAACATATTTTTTCACATAGCAAACCTTATATATGGTAATTTACAAGAAATTGATGCTCTTACTGCAGTTATTGCTTAAAGCTCGATACTGAAGAGATAGTCAAGGAGTGTTGTGCACTTCCCTGAAATTTGAGGTTTTTCAAAACAGCCGAATAGATATTTAAATTATTCGGGAAAGTTAAGGTCACATTTCGGTTAGCTGGAAATCGAATCTTTCTAACAAACTTTGACCACTGTGAAAACATAGATATTTCTCTCCAGAAGTCAGAAGATGTGGATTACTGGTGTTTCGCTCCTAGCCCATATGCATGCACATGTACCCGTTTCTGAGCGCTAAACTTTATCCTGCGTGTTTGTGGTCTCAATATATCAGGCAGTCGTACGTGTAAACCGAAGGTAGATCAGAAAGCCTCCGATTTATAATCGACGGGTTAAGGCCCTGCTCCACATCAGCAGAAAACGCGACCGAAACCGAAGGCAGAAACCGAAAATCCGGGTACTTTGCATAAGAATACCATTTAATCCGTTTTACGTTTCTGCTTTATTTTTCTGCTTTACTTCCATGTGGAGCAGGGCCCTTACTGTATTACAGAAATTTCAACTATTGAAAATTATACAGAACAATTCAGTCCTTTACGACGTTTATCCATTGAAACATTTTCTCCTCTACATCTTTATTTCATATAAAAGATAAATCATTTCAGATATTACGACCCACATGCGAAACTCAACACCTATTGGGATTTGTAAGGCGTGAAAAGAAAGTTTTCAGCATGAGAGGATAAAAAACATTTGAAAAAATAAATAAACAACATGCAAATATTGCCGAAACAAAGCAGTTTGCACTTCCTGCAATCATGGTTGATCGCTCCAAGTCAAACAGCTATCTTCGTTTTCCCGAGCAACAAAAGAAAATTATGCTTCCTACTCCAACCATTGCCTTTTATTTTTCCTCCAGTAACTGGAAAAAATTGCATCGAAATAAGTGAAGAAGTAAAACAGATGTATAAAAAGAATTTCTACTGCTGCTTCGAAAGAGGTGACAACTTGGCGTTTGAGGCGAAGTTTTCTCGCGCAGCGGAATGTCACTTCTGTTAGGAGCACAATAAATCACGTGGTCAGAGAAGAGTCCACCAGGGTATAACGGCCACCCAGGACCTTAAGCGTATAATTGGATTAAGTTCTCTTTCGCCCTCAGCCGTTTCTTCTTTATACCGTCACTTGCCTTGGCCATTTTTTTTCGCTCTTGTTTCACTCCATCTAGCTCGCTGGGCGGAAAAATTTCTCTTCTTTGTTTTCTTTGGGACGACGTACTTTAGTCAAGTACTTCGAAACGAAGGTTGGAATTTATCGACCTAATCTTATGGTTTACTCAGCTTTTTCCTTTTTTTAAATTTTTTTTTGCCGCATTTAATCTTGGCGGCAGTTGGTCCGAAATATCTCTTTAGTCAATTACTCTTATTCTCTTGCATTAGTCGTTTGGGATCTTCTTATCTTTGCTGCCAGCCCAGAGAGGGAAATTCCTAAATTGAAAAATAATGGGAAGTAGGAGTTTCTATACTTTTATCTTCAGTTTTCCATTTAGCGCTGTTACCACTCGGATTTTATTTTCTTCTTTTATTTTATTTAAAAAAGGTGAAAAAAAAAATATTTTATGTGTGAAAAAAAGGGGAAAAAAGTAGATTAAAAAGAAAACATATCAAATGTGTGACGACAGGTATTGCGGAAATTTTTGGATAGGTAAACAAATCTAGGAAAGGTCATAATTTCGCCTTCTTTATGGATTTCATGAGATATTATGTTGCTTTAATGCTGAAGTTATTATTGTTCGTTTAACTGGAGTTCAAAACAAATTGATGATTTTCTATTTATCTTTTAATTTTTCAAAATTTTTGTCATTACAAATGTGGTAGTTTTAAATGTTAACTTTTGTGCTTCAATTCTCAATGACACAAGCTTGAATATTTGTCTGTGAGAACCCAACACTCAGCGAGATTTTAATTCATTAGCAATGATTTTTCAGTTGCCATGTTTAATCTACGTTGCATGGAATCTTCTTTTTTACCTCTACCATTCATTATTTTCTTTTTTTATTTTACTTATAAACAAAAGAAGTCATTAAAGAGGGTTTACTACTATCCGAACATTTGTTCTTTCCCAGTAAATAAATAAATAATAAAAATAGCAATTTTTTATTTATAAAATTTGCTAAAGTAGGTCGTGACTTAGTATTTTTCTCAAATCGAAATTGTTTTAATCTTAGGTTATTCCTGTGCTTTATTAGTAATTATCAAAATAGTTCTCGGGAGTTTAAAGAAACGTTTGGTAGCTTACTTGAACTATGTTGTAAATTTAAATTGTAAGGCTGATTTTCAAGGCAGCCTGGTAGGGCTGGTCAAATTTCATAATAGAAAGTAAAAAATTGCCACATTTGAAACCTCCTGGCTCCATACACTTCACACACTCCAAGGTCCCCCGTATTTACCACAACTCGTAGTTTAACCGGGATAGGATTCTGAAGAGCGCTCCGTTCTTTTTTTGAACCAGACCAAATGTCGAGCAAACCCTTTGGCCCAGCACCCCCCAGAGATATCGTTTCACTTGGAGAACTTTGTGACCACAACATTTTTAACGTCCCCCAGCCATCATTAATCAAGCCGTTGGATCTTTGATCATCTGGGATCGAACCCGGGTCCCTCCGAACACGAGTCCGACGCCTTACCGATCGGGTTACCACGGCCCTGGCACCATACACTAAGGGTCATAGTTTTCTGGAATGATTTGTGTAATATTATTTGTTGTTTACATACTAAGCTCATTAGTTGCCTGGCTTATCAACAATGTTACATTAAAAATAACTTTTGTATCTAGAGGAATGAAAGAGTACAGTATTCTGTTTCGCGTTGAGAACATGGTAAAAGCAAACATGGTACTGATCGGTACCACTCTCCTTGGGGTAATGTTCGAATGGTGTGGATCCAGCTTTGAGCTGTAGATCTTCCAGTGATCTATAAAGCCCATTTTTGCTTTTCTTGACTAGTAACTGAAAAACACTTCGCTTCAGAAATCAAATTAGTTTGTTAAATCCACATATGTTGCCGTTTTTCGTAAAATTTCCATAAATTGCAAAGTATTTTATATTTTTACGACTGGCTTAGTGCGGAGACATACATCCATTTGAATCGAACGCGCAAGCCAATAAGAACTCTCAAACAATTAGAGATCTCCTCTAATTGCCAAGAGGCAATTAGTAAGTGTGACGCTTGATCTGTTGACTCGGTTTTCCTAGAGCCGCCATATAGACAGGCCGACGCATCAAGCTTAAGTTCAACCACTTTGGATCCAATTTATTACCTTTTACTTTCAATTTTCATTGTTGCAGAGCAAAAGGATACCAGACGAAAATTTTTCACAGTGCCAAGCCTTGCCAAATTCATGTGCAAGCAAATAATTGCTAAACAAACAAGAAGTTCTGTCAAGAACTAAACGAGCCTACTTTCCCGTACATCGACATCGGCGTTCTCGCATCTGATCATTATTCTCTTGATTATCTGAGACTGAAAATTATGTCAAACATACCTTTTTAGCACTTAGAGCTGATTTCGAAAAGCAAAATATGCCCCTCTCATCAGATGAAATAGACACGTAAAAAGTAATTAACGAATAAATAAAGTTTTGTCACACCTTTTAAAGAGTGTAACTGTTACAGTTCCTCCGTAGAAAAAATCCTCCATCGTTTTCAAAAAAATAATAATAATAATAATAATAATAATTAAAAAAAATGAATAAATAAAAGTACAAAGATCATCAAAACACATTTTATCAAAGAAAGAAAAAAAAAGAAAATGAAAAAAAAAATCGTCCGTTAGTAAAATGTCCGGAATTTCACTTTTAATCGTGACGTAAAACGTTGCCAGTTGTTAAATATAAATAAAGAATAAAATGTTCTCGTGAATGAAAAATTTTTGTTACAAAAAAAAAAAAATCGTCTGCAAAAAAAAATAATAATAAATAATAATAATAATAATAATAATAAATAAAATAAAACAAATGATTAAATAAACAAAAAATCGTCTGCACATTCAGTCATTTTTTTTTTCTGAGCCTGCATTTCCGCCATGTTCGCGGAGTCGGAGTCGGAATCAGAGTCCTCACAGAAGATTACTTAGAAAAGTACTTTACAAACATTATTTATCAAAACCATTTTCTTACAAAGTTAGTTTGAAGGAAATCCGACTTTAAGTTCAGGTTCAACATTCAACTTAAATTCCCCGTAGACGCTAATGCAAATTTTTTTTTCTGAACGGTTCACTATTGAACGAAAAATGGTTTGAATCAAAAAGCGAAATATGGGAATGTATGGGAAAGTCTCTCCGAGATCTTTCAAACAAAAAAAAGTTTATTCCATTCGGACGGTTCACTCAAAAGTTATTAGGTGGGGAAAGGTTGCTTAAAAGGTTCAATGTTGAACGAAAAATTGTTCAAATCGGAAATGTAGATACGGGAATGAAGTATTCCTGATGAGATATTTCGAACGAAAAAAAGTTTGTTCAAATCGGATTGTTCACTCAAAAAATAGCATCGCGGGATAGGTTGTTTGAACGGTTCAAAGTTGAACCAAAAATTGTTCAAATCGAAAAATCAAATATGGGAATGAGCTGTACTCGCCGAGATCTTTCGAACAAAAAAAAAGTTTATTCAATTCGGACGGTTCACTCAAAAGTTATTAGGTGGGGAAAGGTTGCCTGAACGGTTCAATGTTGAACCAAAAATGTTCAAATTGAAAATTTAAATACGGTAATAAAGTATCCTTGCCAAGATGCTTCGAACAAAAAAAAGTTTGTTTAAATCGGACTGTTCATTCAAAAGTTATTAGGGGTGACAGCTTGTTTGAACGGTTCAATGTTGAACGAAACATTGTTCAAATCGAAAATGTAGATGCGGGAATGAAGTATCCTTGAAAAGATCTTTCGAACAAAAAAAAGTTTGTTCAAATCGGACTGTTCATTCAAAAGTTAGCATCGCGGCACAGATTGTTTGAACGGTTCAAAGTTGAACCAAAAATTGTTCAAATCGAAAAATCAAATATGGGAATGAGCTGTACTCGCCGAGATCTTTCCAACAAAAAAAAGTTTGTCCAAATCGGAATGTTCATTCAAAAGTTATTAGGGGGGGGGGACAGACAGACCGACCGACAGACCGACAGACCGACCGACCGACCGACGCACAAATTCCCCATCTCAATACCCTACTTTCAAATTTTTAATTTTTCGATATTCATTTTACCTTTTTATTTTTTTAACTTGGCGATATTTTTCGGACTTGGCGATATTTTTTTTAACTTGGCGATATTTTTTGGACTTGGCGATATTTTTAGATGCATTAAGCTACTTTTAATACTTTTTTTCGTCTTTCTTTTATTTTTAACGGGAAAGTAGGCTAAAAATTACAAAACGGCGACAGCTGGCCAGAAAAGACAACACTCACCTGAAGAGACAAATTCTGATACACGCGCTGGATCCAATGTGGTGAAACTTCATCTTGATGCGTCGGCTCGTCTATATAGGGGCCTTAGGTTTTCCTGGGTGTTTCTTTCGCGTATCGTGACGTCATTGTTAAGAAACTTTGCTGTGTAGCATAAAGAGTTTGGGCTTGTTTTCAAACATATAAGACTATTCTGGGAACATTTACAGCACAAAGAGAGAGAAAATAACATCCAGGCATCCAGGGTGTTGGCGGGAATCGAGCCCACGACCACTGGCGCTTGAAGCGAGACTTCTACGTCACAGTCATGGCAGCTCCTGTCATTGTTGGTGCCGGTGTGAAAACAGCGTAACGCTACATATTAGGATTTTAATCTACATCAAGAACCAATCAGTCGATCGTTTTTAGCCTACTTTCCCGTTAAAATTAAAAGAAAGACGAAAAAAGTATTAAAAGTAGCTTAATGCATCTAAAAAATATCGCCAAGTTAAAAAAATAAAAAGGTAAAATGAAAATCGAAAAATTAAAAATTTGAAAGTAGGGTATTGAGATGGGGAATTTGTGTGTCGGTCGGTCCGTCGGTCGGTCTGTCGGTCGGTCTGTCGGTCGGTCGGTCTGTCTGTCCCCCCCTAATAACTTTTGAATGAACATTCCGATTTGGACAAACTTTTTTTTTGTTGGAAAGATCTCGGCGAGTACAGCTCATTCCCATATTTGATTTTTCGATTTGAACAATTTTTGGTTCAACTTTGAACCGTTCAAATAACCTGTCCCGCGATGCTAACTTTTGAGTGAACAGTCCGATTTGAACAAACTTTTTTTTGTTCGAAAGATCTTTTCAAGGATACTTCATTTCCGTATCTACATTTTCGATTTGAGCAATTTTTCGTTCAACATTGAACCGTTCAAACAAGCTGTCGCCCCTAATAACTTTTGAATGAACAGTCCGATTTAAACAAACTTTTTTTTGTTCGAAAGATCTTTTCAAGGATACTTCATTTCCGTATCTACATTTTCGATTTGAGCAATTTTTCGTTCAACATTGAACCGTTCAAACAAGCTGTCGCCCCTAATAACTTTTGAATGAACAGTCCGATTTAAACAAACTTTTTTTTGTTCGAAAAATCTTTTCAAGGATACTTCATTTCCGTATCTACATTTTCGATTTGAGCAATTTTTCGTTCAACATTGAACCGTTCAAACAAGCTGTCGCCCCTAATAACTTTTGAATGAACAGTCCGATTTAAACAAACTTTTTTTTGTTCGAAAAATCTTTTCAAGGATACTTCATTTCCGTATCTACATTTTCGATTTGAGCAATTTTTCGTTCAACATTGAACCGTTCAAACAAGCTGTCACCCCTAATAACTTTTGAATTAACAGTCCGATTTAAACAAACTTTGTTTTGTTCGAAGCATCTCGGCAAGGATACTTTATTACCGTATTTAAATTTTCAATTTGAGCATTTTTGGTTCAACATTGAACCGTTCAAGCAACCTTTCTCAACCTAATAACTTTTGAGTGAACAGTCCGAATGGAATAAACTTTTTTTGTTCGAAAGATCTCGGCGAGTACAGCTCATTCCCATATTTGATTTTTTAATTTGAACAATTTTTCGTTCAATATTGAACCGTTCAGAAAAAAAAAAATTAACATTAGCGTCTACGGGGAATTTAAGTTGAATGTTGATTCTGAACTTAAGGGCGGATTTCCTTCAAACTAACTTTGTAAGAAAATGGTTTTTATAAGTAATGTTTGTAAAGTACTTTTCTGAGAATTCTTCTGTGAGGACTCTGAGTCTGACTCCGACTCCGCAAACATGGCGGAAATGCAGGCTCAGAAAAAAAATGACTGACTGTGCAGACGATTTTTTGTTTATTTATTCATTTGTTTTATTTAATTTATTATTAAATAAAACATTTTTTATTTTTTTTGGCAGACGATTTTTTTTTGTAACAAAACAAAACGAGAAAATTTTATTCTTTATTTATATTTAACAACTGGCAACGGATTAAAAGTGAAATTCGAGACATTTTATTAACGGACGAGTTTTTTTTTTCTTTTTTTTTTTCTTTCTTTGATAAAATACGTTTTGATGCTCTTTATACTTCTATTTATTTATTTATTTATTTTATTATTATTATTATTATTTTTTTTTTTTTTTGAAAACAATGGAGGATTTTTTCTACGGAGGAACTGTAACAGTTGCACTCTTTAAAAGGTGCGACAAAACTTTATTTATTCGTTAATTACTTTTTACGTGTCTATTTCATCTGATGAGAGGGGTATATTTTGCTTTTCGAAATCAGCTCTAAGTGCTAAAAAGGTATGTTTGACATAATTTTCAGTCTCAGATAATCAAGAGAATAATGATCAGATGCGAGAATGTCGATGTCGATGTACGGGAAAGTAGGCTCGTTTAGTTCTTGACAGAACTTCTTGTTACTTTTATGTTTTAGCATGGTTCAAAATCGAAATCGTTTTTTTTTTTGTTAACGCATTAAAACGTACAGTGAACTCTCACTTATACACTCATTTATGCGCCTTTTCACTTATACTAAGATTTTCAATGATTCCAGCATATTCCATAATAAAACAATAATAATTTCATTCGCTTATGCATCGATGAAAAGATAAATATTTCACTTATGCACCGACTTTTTCGTGAAATGGGAAAATTTTTTATTTATTTTCTTTAAAAAATGAACATGTTTCTTAACTTTCCTCTTTCATAGTTTGTCTATTTGCTGCTCACAGGTGGCATTTTTTCCGCATGAACTAGAGTTTGGAGAGGGACAATTATCTATTATGCATCGTTTTAAAGGTTTGTGACTAGGTACACTGTAGTTTTTATTTTCCTCTTTATCACTACGTCACAGTTATTGCAAAACCATAGCAATAATATCTCTTTTCCATAGAAGCATTCTTATGCATGCTCTCATTAGAACTTATGTTGCGTTTTAGATTTTTAAAGTGGCTTGTTCACTTATGCGTCTCTTTAACTTATGCCCCTTTTTCTGTTAGTCTCTTGAACCGGCGCATAAGTGAGAGTTCACTGTACTTAAACCCAAAACTTCAGATAAAAAATGATATTTTTTACTCGTCTGCGTTAGCATGTACTATGTCCTATTTTTAATCGCTTTCGGAAGCACAATAAATCATACTTTTAGAACACAGTTCGCATAAGTATATACTCTATTTTATGTGCACTTGATTATACGCTTCTGAAAAAAAAATCTATCTCGAAAAAGAAAGAAAGAAAAAAAAATAGAGTAAGAAATGAGGCATAAGATGACAAGGGAAAAAATTAAGAAGTTTAAAGAAGAGAATAAAAGAAAAGGACATAAAAGGGAATGAGGGGTAGGGAACTAAAACAGAGCAATGCGACTTGATTAAAATCGATTTTTTTTCTCTCTCTCTTTTTCGTCCTGCCCACGTTTATTGACGATGTCTGTGGCCATTTGGGTCTCCAATGGGGCAGGGTAATTGCGGAGTTATTAAAAAAAGAGAGAGAAGCATAGCATATTGAAGGAGCCTTACTTTTAAGGAAATTTCTGCCTGCTTTTCGAGAGGGGAACGGAAGAAGTTCAATAATGATGGAATAATGCGTATCGATTGGGATCTCTAACATAAAAAGTCTTTAAAAGTGGCCGAAGAAAATTGTGGAACACTGTTTTCGGAGCTTCTTGAAGAAGTTCCAATTGTTTTTAATGTAAAAGTAATATCAGCTCATTAATTATTGTTCTTAGTAAAGTAGTATGTGATGTGGTGATATGATATTTTAACATAGTATTCATAAGTCGAAACTGATGATATATGATTTATAACGGATGCAAAATCCTCTTAATTATTAAAAAGAAATTTTGAATTTTACTAGTTTATGTGCTGTTGGGTCGGTTGAGGAAAACGAAAAAAAACTACACGTGTGGTTGTTGTTGTGTAATAGTGTCTTATTAGCCAACTACTGTCCGTCCGTAAAAGCCACGCCTAGCACTCGCGAATCATTCCACTTATAAAAGGGGTGATGGATTTTGAGTGAGAACTTTCCGAAGTTTTCAATTTAAAGCTTGCATTTTTGCTATCCTTTTGACATATTCAATTAAACTATGTATTTGAAATTAGCATCGTTCCACGTTGTTTGATGCGGCTCAAAATGCTTTATTATTCTCCCCGTTATTGTTTACCGTACCTATCACCCCTATTTTGGTAATATCAATGAAGACCTGACGCATGCGTAAATACGCCTTAGGTTTTACTAAAGAAAATCAGACAGTAAATAGGATGAGGCAATAAAGGTATGGAAAAGAGTATATTGGGCAGTTTGCACTTTGGTACGTAATATATGGATAGCAGCGCATACAGCTACGGTAATTTATTTTCAGCCGATATCCAACATCTCAACTTTCGAAAAGAACCAAATTAAGAAATACTTAAAAATAATATATTAATAAGAAAAAAACATTTTCTGTCGTAAAACAATTCTTAATTTTATTTATTTGAAATATTTATCCCTCTTATGTATTTGTTTTAACAAGTCAAATTTACCAGGAAATATCTTTAAGAAGAAAAAGCAATTAACACCCGACACATACCATGATGAGGGATTTTCTAGTTGTAAGTCATTCATAAGTTAATTGTAAAATAAAATATTATTACAAGACGTAAATTAATGAAAATTATTTTTTCATGCTAATTAACTTGAAAACAAATTTCAACATAAAACATTAAAAGTGAATCATCATAAATGTATTAAAAATGCTACCAAAATGCATGCATTTGCAAAAACATGCTTTTAGCTACACTTTCTTTACATTCCTCGACATCCAAATATTTCTGCGTATTTTCAGACTCAACAATTTCATTTAAAAATAATGTTAAATACTTAGAAAGTAGCACGCCTTATATGCTTCTCATTTCGTTTTCAAATTAGTGGATTCGTACATTGGATGTTATTTATTTAGCCTTACTCATCTGCAAGTTTTTCACAAATGAATACCAATCGTAGTTAAAAATCTAATTAACCAATTAATTCTCATCTAAATAACTAATTAGTGGCTGCAAGCAACAGGAAAAGTTTGCTTTTAATAAACAACATCCCCTGATTGGAATTACAAAAAAAGCAGAGAATTCTCCGTTCTGCATAAAATTAGATTCTCTTTGTAGGTGCTCATTTGTTTTAGCGTTCTACAAGATTTAATTTGGCAACATGCTAGGCAACTATTTAATCCGGAAGGTATTCCAGTATTCTGTGAAGCGTTAATCAAAGCAACAGATTATTTTTTTTATTATTATTATATTTAAAATACCTTTTTAGTCATATTTGGTACTTAATGTTCTGTAAGGGAAGATTAATGAATACAGAAAAAAAGTTTGAAATTAATCTTGTTTATTCTAACATAGGAATAAATAGGGCTTGATTCATGGCCGGCAGCATGTTCGTGGGTATTTTGAATTTGTTCGCCCGGTGGAAAACTATCCTTGCTTTATAAACTTAATTACGTTGTTAGTATTTGTGCGCATATAAATATATTTAAGATTTTCCTTAAGCGAATTACAATTCTTCGGCTCTAAGTAAATTATGAATTCATTTAAGATTTTTTTTTTTTGAACTCAAAACTAGCTATTGTGTTCAAATTGCTGCAATTTTACTATAAGCTATTTATTAAGTCAATGTATGAGAAGGTTATTAAGGAATGAAAATTATTCAGATATGCGTTTGAATGTTGGAAAATTTCAAGATGGATGTTTTGTAATTTTATACGGCTATAAACACATTGACAGAGCTTGACTGAACTTTACCGTATATGATTAAATTATTTTGTAAAATGAGCTTTTCTTTTCTGTTACTAATTAAAAAAAAAAAAAGAAATAAAACAGCCTTTAGTTGTTATTTTCTTATAGTATAAAGAGGTTTTTACTTTTTGAAAAGTTTTAAGAGGATGAAAACTTGATGTTTTTAACGGTCAGCGTTCAGCTTTACTCATAAGCCAGTAGTATTGTAGAATGACAAAAGTAAATTTCATGATGTTGCCTTTCTAAAAAAAAAACTGCAAAAAAGTTCCCAGCCGTATATTTATTGAGAAATTCTGTGTATAATCGGGAAGTTTAGATCTGATTCACCCTGTTTTATAGTTTTATGGTACCTATAATAATGTTCTAAACTTACCTGAAGATAAAATTTGAAATTTAGTTAAAAAAAACTAAATATACTGTAATTTTAAACTTTAGGGATGCATTTCAATTTCTCTATCGAAAACACGGCTACATCTTAAATATTTTAAATCGATCCAATCAACAAAATGCGCTTTTACAGCAACCTATTTTTATAACGTCGTAACCAAGTTTACTCAGTTTTCCATTTTTTTAAAAACTCTTTTTCACTTTTAAGGTTTCCATTAAAGTGGAGTAAAAGTGGTATTCGTGTGCTGAATTTCTGAGCGGAATTTTAGGTAGCAGGTGCAAACGAATAGAAAAATCTCCCTTCTAAGCGGGTGCTTCGAAACATATTGCTCAGCAATTTATTGAACGACAAATCAAAAAATAACACTAAGTTTCTATTTCAGATAAGAATTTCGGAATTAATTTCAGTTTACAACATTTTTTTTTCTTTTTCTTTAAATAAAGACTTGAACTGATTTACTTTTATTTAGCACGCCAACTTAGGACGTTTTAAATCGGAAAGATGTTGCAACCATTTAAAAATGCTTTGTCCTTTAGTTTAATAAATTCTTGCTCAGCAGTGGAAATTTATCAAATTGATTTCTTCTCGTAGTTTTATTGAAATAATTAGTTTATTGAGAGAGAGAATGCGAGTTCGATAAAAATGTATCTTTTGTGTCACATTACGAAATTAATTATATCCTAGTGGTTTTAATGAGTTAATTTGATTGTATCGAAATGTTTCATCATTTTGTAGTTGAAAATGGTTAATTAAGCTGGCAGGAAATTCCGTATAATTTCTCAGCTCCAAAAATCCAGTTTATCTAATTAAATCGGTTAATAAGCAGCTGAAATTAGAAAGCTTTGTTATCACAACAATACTTTAAACAATTGCATTCTTTGCTTTGTATAAAACTTTCTTTCTTATTATGAATTTCTTAATAAATAAATATTCCTTCAAGGGCCTTTTTTAAAGTACAGAAGTATTTTTCTGCTTTACGAAGCGATCTGTTGTATTCAATCAATAAAATTTCATTGTTTTCTGCAGCATGATTAAAGCTTAGAAAGTAAGTTTTATATTAATGGAAGTTTAGGGACGGATACAAGGAAAAGACCACGGGGGCGATCACCCCTTCCTAGATGGACTCGTTACTGGAAAATTTTCAGTATTGAAGTTCAAAAAAGGCATTTTTTAGACGACTGTCTTTGATGGTAGCGGAAGGAAGCTTTGGGGCTCTACTCAGAATACTTTCCGCAATTGAAATCCAAAACACATATGAGGTCCATATTTGTAAACCAAGATATGGAGTAAAGGATTACGTAATGAAAACAATCGTCCCTCCCGTGAAACATTTCTAGATCAGCCTTTGAGGGAGATGAATATATAATAAAACATTTGTAATTTAGAAATTTGCATGCGAGTTACGCCAAGTTTAATCTGCTTTTAAGCGAAAACTAAGTTTAAGTACTTGCTATTTCTACTGAGCATTCCGTAACCGGTAACTATTTTATTTTTTTCCTTGATATACTAGGAGTATATTCAGTGGGGAAAAAAATATTCATTTTAAGTGAGGACAAAACTCAAGGCGTTGTATGTTGAAAATATGACTTCTGATGTTCAATCAGTAATACTACGATTAATCTGTTTCCTTAATATATTAATGGAAAATGTTAAAAGTAGCTTAAAAACAATTATACATACCCATCAAAGTTCTATAAATGTCATGTGGGCAAAAAAAACTCACGGAACTCCTCCCCCCCCCCCTAGCAAAATTTATAAACCTGTGGAATCAGTGGCGTAGTGAGAAATTTTTCATTGGAGGGCGGGAGTCACTGGAAAATATTCGAAATAAAAGTCGAAAAACGCGATTTTAGGCCCTTACATGTGTGTTCATAAAATATACTTTTCTTGCTTCATGGCGGGGGGGGGGGGGGTATGATCCTCCTATCCCTATGCCACTTTGTAGAGACCCGGTACTCACTATTTCAATTCCACCACTGAGTATAGAATTGAATTTTAGGGAAAAAGTAATGGGAAAGTACGTATACGAGACATATGCTGGTCAGTCTATCAGTAGGCATCTGCCCAATAGTCTCTCTGAGATCACTTAAATGCAACTTCCTCAAGTTTTAAATTTGTATCAAATATTGTTTTCCCCTTTCCTCCTCTTTTTAAAAATCAGATTTTGGCTAGAACCGGTCAAACAGTCGTCATTTTCCCGAACTACAAACAAGAGTTCCGTTAAGTTCGTGGTTTCTGACCGCTGCACTCGCTCCCCTAAACTTACAGCATAGAGGTTGTAGTTTCAATACTATGTGTATGTGTGTGTGTGTGTGTATATATATATATATATATATATATATGTGTGTGTGTGTGTGTGTATTTGTAACTTATACAAATCCACAGTTTACGTCGGATCTGGATGAAATTTGGTACTTGGGCACCCGGGAAGGATTATAGGGAGGTTTTTGAGCGGGAAAAAAGTACCGATCCGTTCGAATTTCGAATAAAGGATTTCACAATGGTTCTATCTAGCGAAATACTTATCCGATCTTCTCGATCTTGGTCTCATTTGAAAGAAGGCAAAAAAAACCCTTTTAGGACAGTTTCCTTCCAAAGGTTTTCAAAACCACTAATCGATATCTCCACCCTGAAAAAAGATATGGGCATTTTTAAATTTGGAAATATCCATTTTAAATTGAATTTATAAAAATCGTCTGTACGAGCGTGAAAGAAATTAAATCGGGTGAAATAAATTATTAATGAGAAAAAGGTGTTCTTCTTTTTTTGAACATGAACGAATAAAATTCTTGCTTTTGTTTTAGGCTTTCCTGTAACGGATTTAAAATTTTTTTGGCGATTGATTAAATTTTTGTACTGCTTTCCAGCAAACTATTGACTTTAATTTAGACACACGCGTTACTTGATATGGCATTTTTCCTCAAGGTAGATCCCATGCAGTGCCGGGCCAAGTAGCTAGTATGGAATAAAACTATCGACTTGCAATTTGTCGGTTAAAATACCAGATCAAACTTCATTCGATATTAAAAGTATTGTTGCCCCCGAAGACAAATGTAGAGAGCTACTCTATTATTAAAAGTAAAGTCATACGTACCAAATTTAAGTCCTTTATCATTAGTTTTAAATTTTAATAACTACTTTTATTTCTTCTATTGTTAAAGTTTGTATCGTATGTAAAAATTGACCTGTATTTGGGGAAAATTATTTATAAAACATGCTTTGATATTTTTAAAATTTTATCAAGTTGCATTTTTTGTTGAAAATATTCTAGGGATATTGATACTATAAGATACATTATTGATTTTAAGAAAACCTTTTTTCCAACCATATAATTGGGGTTCTTAAGAACGGTAAATGAGCAACGTAATTGAGTGAAAATAAATCCATGGTGTTCCCTCGTGCACCTGATACCTAAAATGAAACTTCCTCATATATTGATTAAAGGAGAAAAAAAAATGGATTGCTAAGAAGCAACTAAGATTTTGCATGCAATAAATCATGTAAAAATCGAAATTGTTATGAAATTTTGCTCGGAAGACAGTAGCGAAGATCAATGGTGGTAGCTCTTAAAAAAAGTTTTGGGCAGGATAAAAACTGGCGTTTTCGTAAATTAAAAACTAAAGCTGCTCAATTTTGGAAGTAATTGCCAGAGTTTATTCCGTAAGCTTGGGCACAACTCGAGCTAAATACGGGGCTTCCTAAAAAGTGTCTCGGCCTTCGCATGTTTGGAAAATAAAGGATTGGCAAAAAAAAAAAAAGGTACGGGATCCTGCCGTTGACAGGCAGCTCTTCTTTGGAACTTGCCTTCAATTTATGGCTATGATTGATGAGCTCTATGAAAAAATATATTCCTCTTACAAGACGATGAATTCCTTAATGGAAGACGGCAGTCAGCGCACCCCCCGCCCCCCTTCTTTCCATTCTTCGTTCTTTGTATTATTATTATTTTTTATATAAGAATCGAAGGGCAAATGGAGGGGGAAAAACTATTGGTGGCTTAAGCTTTAAGTTTGCTCAAAATTTCATGGCAGAGAAATGTTCGGATGTATTGTTTTAACTAGTATCATATTTAGCATAATTATTTAAATAAGAAGAATCAATTGAAGCTCTTGGAGGATGAAGGGGTTATGTCACATTTTAAAAAATGAACACTATGGACAATGGTAAGCAATGGATACAGGTAAGCAAATAAAACTTGGTACATCAAAAGGTAGATGTCATTAGACCAATTTCATACGCACACTAACGACCAAACCAGAAAACAAAAAAGCTGCAACAACTGCAGCAGTAAAAATTTGATCTTTAATTACTCGCAATTTCTGTTTTGTCACATAACCCCATTCATCTCCCAAGCCCTTCAATTGTACGGAAACTGAAAAATCAACGTAAATAAAGCACAACTTATCACGAACATTTGTGCTTTATTTACTTTGGTTTTCACTTTATTTATACGTTAGCACAAAGCTATTTTGTTAATTTTTCATTTAGGAATATTTTTATTATATCTCTCCCTTTTCATTATATTTACCACCTATATCAACCAGCTAGTTTATGCCTATTTATACGCTAATTCAGAACGTTTTCTAGCCACGGCGTTACCCATTACAAAACTCAAAGTAACATTCTCTAGCGATGTTTTTGTGGAATTTAAAATCAGAAAAAATATTAAAACAACATCAATTTAATAAACAAAAATACACAAAACATATTCCCACCAAAGCGTTATCCATGCATCGAATTTAAACTACGTCTCCTGGGGCCATTAGTTGTTGGTACACCTTTGCTCATCATAAAATTAGTCTATACCTGCAAACACAAATATTTTATAAATTTTCCAATAGTTTATCAAAATAAAATCATGTTTGCTAGACGTTAAAATAAACCCGCATAAAAACGAAATATAAAAATCCTAATGTCGTGGTTGTTGATATTTCACCTCTAACAGCGGACAACCGTAACGACTGTGAAAATTTTGACGCACGGTTTGTCCACCAGATGGAGGTACTTTGGCTCTCATGATGCGAATGTACTAAATTGTATACAGCTTTTTCAAAAATTAAAGAAATATAAACTGCAAGTGTAATAATCATTTACGTTTTTGAGAATTCAGTGCAGACAAATATTCTATAGTTTAAACTGAATTTGCCATAACTACAGATGATAGACTGGTCCTCTTCGGTTATAGCTTGCCGTTTAGATCAGTTCAAAAAATAAATGGGCAAGAAAGTTTTATTTCATTCTGAATAATGTAAAAAAAAAGTAAGACATGCTCATGATTTTTTCTTTAAAAATAGTTTTAGGTAAAAAATAATCATAACCTTTGTGGAAGTTGGTTGACATCTATTTTTTCTTCCAAGTATATAGTTGTCCCCAAAGAGTTTAAAGTATTTTTTTTCAGGAATAACCAAACGGCAGGAATTTCTCTTTTTAGATCGATCACAAACACCCTTTATGACCGACACAGGTTTGTTCAAATCCAACTCCTTATCTATTACGATACAACTGTCCCAAAATTTCGCAGAAATGGCGCATTCAACTGATGAGTGCTGAATTATTCATTTTGCCTCGCTTTAAATAGCTGCACCTCAAAATACCCTAGAAGTCCCATTTAGAACAGCATTCTGGCGAATCACATTAGGATATTGCTTCACGGTTGCTCTCCGTTTACACATTCAGCGATGAAATGGTCGTTGTAGTACTTTACGATATTTAACGATTGTTGTCGAAATTCCAAAGTGATACTTTCTTCGATACTTCGAAGAATTTCGGATAAAATTTCGCAAAATTTTGTCAGAAACTAAAATCGTTTACTGTTGTACATGTTTAAGTGAAATATATAGTGAAGAGGGAAATAAAATTCGTAGCGATGACTATTTTCGACAGTAAATGGTCATTGGGATTATCAGACGATTATTTTTGAAATTGCTTACACTATCCGTCTTTGATTTTGAATTGTTTGATATTTACATAAGTAAATCATACTTGAATCAGTGGCGTAGTTAGCAAGGGTGTCACCCGGGCGGTAATTTGTGATGACACCCCAAAACAACAAAAAAAAAAAAATATATATATATATCCACCAACCGCAAAAAGATAAATAAATAAATTAAAGAAAAAAAAATTTCGTCAAAAATGAAAGCCATACAACATCCATAAGCAACTTATTATTTTTAATGTCATAACGAAAATGTAAGTTTATTTAAAATGCAAAAGTAGTTACGTATAATGAAATTCTACTCTAGAGAATTTACATAAAACGAAAAATATATAAAAGTTTTCTCCAAAGATTGGCATGAGATGCACATTTGTGCTTGAAAAAAAAAGTCGGAGGTCCGGGGGTTGAAATATTTATACAAAATTCTGCGATCTGAGGCATTTTAAGGGACAACTGTGACCAAAAAATATCCAGATAAAGTAGTCAAACATTTTTAAAGAGTTATACATATTTTCAAGAAAAGGTAAATAAATCTTTTGGGCCAATAAATTGCTGAGATGAATCTACAGAGGAAGAGCGAAGGAGGAGAGAATATAACACATTATCACTTGCTGACACCGACTTTCGGTATAGATTTTGATCATCTCCTAATCCACACACAAGGACAAACACCCGTAGCGACGCTATCCTAGAATTGATGTATTTCAACGTGGTTGCGTATGGTTTCAATTCGCTGTTATATAAGCATCCAATTGTCATAATTTAGTGACTAATCTTTACCAGGAAGCCACACGAATACTATAATAATAAAAAAATTCAAATATGTAGCAATCGAAGGAGAATATTGAGACATTTCCAGAAGTAAAAAATATTTACCATTGTGATACATAAAAAAGTTTTAATGTTAAGCAATTTTTCACTGCAACAAATCATCTGCCAAGTTTTGTTATTCATAAACATTTTATATAGTTAAAACTTCTTTAAAGTTTGAACTGGAGTACTAACAATTGCATTTTCAAACGTCATTGATAAAAGACAAGTTCCACATAACAGCAAAAAATAGGTTGCATCCCCCTTCCCTTTTTTTGTAAAGTTTTTAGTTTTGTACATAGTATTATTTATTCGTATTCTCTCAGGATGATATTTGACTATGCAGAATGAATAAAATTGAGTCTTACATTGAGAATTGGAATCACTTCAAGTTTAATGTTGTCAACAAAAATTTTAAAACGGGAAGATTATATTTCTCGACACACAAGTACATCTTAGGTGGAAATCCATCAAAGTACCGCATCCACTTAAGTAAGCAAAACACGGGCTCGGCTCTTAATTCCGCAAGAGCGACACATTTCTTCAAATCCCACCCCATCCACTTACACCAAATTACAGGACGATCGTCATTCCAGGAAAGTCTTTATCCACGCGCGGCTCCCCTCACAAATCTTGGATCTGGCAACAAAACCCCCCGTTCCTCTCCATCAATGAGCGTTCCATTTCGAGTGCCATTAGAGTAAATTCGTTTGGACAAGTGCGACCCCCTCTCCACAAAGTTAAACGAAACCTAAACGTCGATAATTTGCATAGGAAACACGGGCAAATTAGTTTAAATTGGGCGCGGGTGTGATGCGTAGAAGGCGTTTTCGCCTCTCACAGTCCCTCCTGTCCTTTTTGGAATACTTTCCATCGACGACGGTGGGGGGTGGACATCGGTCACGTGATGGGAAATGGTTCTTAATAGGGATCTTCATTCTTCTCTTCTCTCCTTTATTCCCCACTTTATTTTTCTCTCAAGGATTATTCTAAATAGCTTCGTTGGGAAGAAATCACGTGATGCATAGTAAAATGTAAGAAATAAAAATCGGCTGGTTTTCCTTAAATGTTCCGATTTAGCTGCATTAGAAATGGGAAAGGAAATTCCACAACTTTTATAATAAATCCCTGAAAATGCGTGATGCATTTAAAAGCACTGGCGTTGATATTATGTATAAGTGCCCACCTTTTAAATTTCGGGAAGAGGGATGCAGAGGCTTTTCTTCAGTTAACCTGTTAACCATATAATGCTTTTAAAAGTTATTCTTTCTTGCTAACTTCATGTAATTCTTTGGCAGCTACTATGTAATAGTTATGGAAAGTTTACATTCGTGTCGAAATTGAATAAGAGAAACAACATGGTGGGTACAGATATTTTGACGCCTCAAGACGTGTATATCTTATATCTTTAAACCGAGCAATTCTTGTATATATATATATGTATATATTCTGGATCTCGAAATCGGCTCTAAAGATTTTGTATTTCGACAAAGTTTTGATTTTTGAGTTCATCTACAGCGGTGTTTTTTTCTGTAAACGCGAGGTTTCGCAAAAAACCCCGTTTTTTGTGCCTTCATTACAAGTTTCAGAAGCTTTCTTTCGCCATTTTCCTTATAATTACTATTATTGTTACTGTTTCATAGCAACCACGTTTTATTATAACAATGGATTTCATATTTAATCATATCAGTGAACATTTAAATTTTTATGGTATTTGGCAAACGAGTTTTGGCAAGGCTAGAATTGTTATTGTTTTTGAACTGTTAGAGATGGATCAAAATAAAGTTATTGTGGTGTGATTTTATGGTTGTGCATGGTTTAAATAAGGTTTAGATGATGATGTCTTGTCCAAATAAGGTTGTGTTTTTAAAAAATATATTACGGCTGTTTTAAATGCGTGATTGCAACCAAGGGCTTAAAAATGCTTTTCAAGTTTATCTAAATAAGTACTTCGAACTTTAGAAAAAAAAAAAAAAAAATGCCATTTTACAAACCTCTTTTTTTTTTTAACGGAGCAGGTAAACGCGTGGGGTGCTTTCTACTACATTTAAAACTAACTCCACAGTTTAGAATGAACCTAGTGAAAAAATAAAAAGATTGATATCGAGCACAACACGTATTTAGAATAGCGACAAGAATTTTCTCGTTAGTAAATTTATTCATATGTTAACAGTTATTTTTTACTTTTTAGTTTGATTAACTCTAAAAGCGTTTTAGTTCTTTTTAAACTATAATTTATTTATTTTTATAAATCAACTTCACTGCAGTTGTTTTCAGTCTGAAAAAGCAGATGTCAAAGAGTATTGGAAAAAATCTCGAAATGCGTTTGTTCTGTTCCGATTAAAATTGCACTTCTAGGATCCGGAAACGTGAATAGATTTCATATCCGGAGAACTTTAATTACGCTAACTGTTTTAATTTCTGTTAATATTTTAAGAACACTTCATTTCGTTTGAACGTTTTCTTCTCTTATAATAGTTTTCGGATAGTTAATTCTCCATGGTATACACTGTATGAAAATGAATGTTGTTTTTACAGTATAATACAGCTAATTTGATAGTAATAAACTGTAAAAATTGTTAATTTTACAATAATAAACTGTAAAATTTCTACTTTTACAGTAATAAACTGCAAAACTGCAAATTTTACAGTTCATTACCATGCAGTTTACAGTTTCAAACTGAAACCTCTGTAGCCAGTATTACACTGTTGTTTTTACAGTATAATACAGCTAAATTTTACAGCAACAAACTAAATTTGCTAATTTCACAGTAAGAAACTGTAACATTGCTAGTTTTACAGTTGAATAAAAATAAAAAAAAAGAAAGAAACCCTCAAAAAAAAGCCAATATATAATGAGCATTGTAAAAAATAGTTTGACAAAACATAGAATTCATGTTCTCGTATATTGACGAGATATTGTTTTATATAGTGTTTGCCAATAGGAAATGCGAATGCTGGCATGCCTTTGTATTTTTTTCTTTCTGCAGATATGTTCCCTTATTTCCACGATAGCTCAATATAAGACATCCAAGTAGCACACTTCGTTTTTTAAAGGTTGTAAAATGGTTATTAACGTTGTTACAACCGATTAAAAACGTTTATAAAACTTTTAAACGTTTTTTGTGCTACCTGGGCAACTCATCTTCACTCCACCTTGTCTTTTAGCATGACTCCTTGGTATATACCGTGCAGCTTTCTTCAAAATGGTGCAATTGTAGTAACTTTGCTTTTTCTATCCAGAAGACGACCAGGCTTGATCCCTGGTCTGAAGAAAAAGTTGAGCACACTTCGCCCGCACCATCCGGAGCGCTGTTTGACAGTTGTTGTTTCGGCCAGTGGTTAGACGAGCTTCAGTTTAGTATCATTTTTGACTAATCACTTATGATCATCGGTAGTTAGATTAGATACACTGCAAAAAATTAACTGTTGTTTTCCAGTATAATACTGGCAGCCGAGGTTCCCATTTAAAACTGTAAAATGCGCAGTAATAAACTGTAAAACTAGTTATTTTACTGTTTATTACATTAAAATTTAATTTTATTATACAGTAAAAATAACAGTATAATGCTGGCAGTAGAGGTTTTAGTTTAAAACTGTAAAATGCACGGTAATAAACCGTAAAATTAGCAATTTTACAGTTTATTACTGTAAAATTAGCAATTTTTATCGCTTATTGCTAATTTGCTGCACTATACTGTAAAAACAACATTCATTTTTTACAATGTGTATATGATTTTTAATATTTTTTACAACATATCAGTGAGTAAGGGCCATGCTCCACATCGACGTCAACCAGAAAAATTAGGCAGAAGCGTAAAATGGATTCAATGGTGTTCCTATGGAAAGTACCCGGATTTTCGGTTTCTGCCTTCAGTTTCGGTCGCGTTTTACGCTGATGTGGAGCATGGCCCTAACTGGTACTTATTTTTACCTATCGTAAAATCACACTTTACCTACTTGGGGCAAGAACCTACCTGTGGTAGAATTTTTTTCAGCTTTCTGCCACTAACTTTTTCTAATACTAATTTCTTTCTGCAACACTAGAATATTCTTCAATAATAAATATTTATGCAACCCTCTTAGAGTAACACAAGGTGTTTATATTGCTAAAAATGTTAACATTAATACTATAGACTCAGGTTTTTTTTCTGGTGGCTGTTTTATGTTTTTTTTTTTTTTCTTAGTTTTTTTTTTTTTTTTTGCTCCCAATTACAAAAATCTTACTGCACACTGTCTCCCTGATTCAGCTGTGTCAGCAGCTTTCTGCCACAGGGATTCACTCCCAAGTTGAAAAACCACCGTTTTAAAAGTATGAAACATGACTAATAAATCATAATGTAATATCATTAAGAATAATGCATTGCAGTTTACCTTTTACTTTTGTTTGTAATAGAAATAAACCTTTCAACTACGAAAAAATGCGACAAAAAGAAATGAAAAATTCATAAGATGTATAAATTCCTTATCGGCAACGCTCTTCTGAGCGGCAGATTTACAGCTGTCTCCCCTTTTCGGAGGGATAATAAAATGTTAGCACCTTTCTCTTTCTCCGGTTAAGGAGTGTTCTCTGGACGTGTTTTATGGCTTTTTATACGCTTTTTTGCGGTTTGTTGTGACTGGAGAGAAATATTTTGGTCCGAAATGAGCCTTATAGACAGTGTTTTTCACCCCGGAACTCCAGCATGGAGCGAGTCATTGCTTAGGGCTCCGTACGAAGTTTAGGTAAAAACACAAATGCAGTAATATGTAAACGTTTTGAGGAAGACTTGAATAAAAATGAATGTTCTTCAACTTCAACGCATGGCAATCCCACTATTGTTTCACTGGGCAAAGCTTTATACGAGAAGTATGACTTCGTGCATAGGCGGCTAGTGCACCAAAAAAGGGGGAGATGGATCATTAAAAATACGAAAGAGGGAGTCGAAAAAAATGGGGAGGAGAGATTTAGGATGCAGTGTCTCAACCTGGCTGGCTGATTTCTATCCATTCTTATGAAATAACATGAAACAGTCCGATTTTTGGAATTTTCAGCTTTTATTGTGGTGAAATTAATCAATCCACTGAGTAAAAAGTATTTTTTACTCGATCATTACTTTTTAACCGTTAAAAGTGAGGGGGCAAAGCGCGTTTAATGTTGGGAGTAAGAGGGCGGTCGCCCCCTTTGCTCCCCCCCTGTGTGAGCAGCCTATGACTACGTGAGCAAAATTACGTTGTGACCTTGTGTGCAAATAACTTTTAAGTGTAAACAATGAATTTTTAAGATCTTGTTTGTTTGTTTGTTCTGATCCCAGAGACCAGCAGAGCTAGATCAGGTCCATGAGTCTATTCACCCGTAGAAAGTCAAGAACCATCAAGGGGTTTTGGATAAGATCCAATTTGGAAAGCCCCAGACATGATAAAATATGCTCAGGGGAGACCTGAGCAGAAGAGCACTTAGTGCACATCTCGAAGACTTTAGTTCCGTTAAAAAACGTCATTGTCAGTAGATGGCCGCTAAGGAAACGGGAAAGAGCAGTTTGGTCTTTTCTGCTGCCTTTTGCCATCAGAGCGCCGCCTGGGCGATCACTCTGGTACCATGGATGCTTTGGCGGTTTCAGCCAAGCTGCCCTATTCTCTGCCCTGGAAGTTGAGAATAGTTCGGAAAACGTAAGAGGGGTCCTTGGCACCATGCTCTCGCTGGCACCGGCTCTCGCCAAACTGTCAGCAAGTTCGTTTCCCACTACGTCCACATGGGAAGGGATCCATTGAAGGTGGATCTGACATGAACATGAAAGCTGTTTCAAGATCCTAAGAATGTGGGTCCCTGTACTATCCCTCACATTATGCCAATCCGCCAAGTGCTGGATGGCACTTCTACTGTCCGAGAAGATCCAGATATCCTTCACATTTGGTAGCGACATGATTGACTTCAGACCCTCGAGAATTGCAATGAGCTCGCTTCGGAAAACCGAGCAACAGTCTTGGTTTCTTCTTTGAATCCTAATTTCTTGTCGTTGAAGTCTAATATAAACGCCACTACCAGAACGTTCATTGTCAAGTTTGCTTCCGTCAGTGTACATATGCACAGCATCAATGGGAGCTCTATTAATTCTTTCTAGAGCCAACTGTTTCAGGTAGCAAGGCAATTCCATATGTTTGCTAACTTGAACAGAAAGATTGGTATGAAAGTAGACCCCGTCAAGACCCTCAGCAGGGTCGATGACTTGAGTTAGGCTGTGTTGTTCAACAGAACTGGCAATAATTTTCTCAGAAGTGACTCTACTAAAGGGACTGTCCCGTTTAAGCCTCTGGTTATTTCTCCAAGAACCGAGGAGCTTCGAGGTACGATTTTGGGATCCAAGACTGGAGAGTTTATTGTAGTATTTTACTAGGTATGCTTTTCTCCTAAGACTCAATGGCTGCAGATTGGCCTCAAAAAGTACGATATTATTTGGACATGAGTTGCGAAGTCCTGTAATAATCCTTGCAGCACTAAGCTGGATCCTTTCAAGTTTTTGCAGGTTTGTTTCAGATGCACAGTAGAAGATGGGGAATCCGTATTCCAATATGGGTCGAATAAGAGAAATAAAAGTATTTCTTAATGTACTAGCGTCGGCACCCCAGTCACGACCTGCAATGTATTTCAAAATTCTTAATCGTTTCCTAGCTTTCAGAGCCAGCTTATCCAGATGTCCATTTCCCAGTATCTCAGGATCCAGTATGAAACCCAGATATTCTGGGTGTTTCTTCACTTCAAGGGGCTGATTGTTCATTACGATTCTTGGACGGAAGTTATAAAGTTTTCTATTTGTTGTGAAGAAACTCACGGTAGACTTTGATGGGTTAAAACTTAGTTTGTGATCAACAGAGAAGTTCCACATAGCAGTCAGAGCTAGGTTCACTCTCTCCTCCATTTTCTCAATATCAGAGCCAGAGCTCCAAACAACTATGTCATCTGCAAATAGGCCAATGTCACAGTTCTCTGGTATAGTTTTTTCAATTCCTGCAATAAAAAGCGCAAACAGTGTAGGACTCAGTACTGAGCCTTGAGGAATTCCTTGGCTCATTAAGATCTATATAACGTTAGTTGCTTCAATACTTACATTAAAATAGACATTCAAAGTTTACACAAAACTGCATCTGAATCTACTCAGTTCTCATAGAACTCTGTTTTTTAACGACAGAATAATCACACTATATTTTAATTCATTTCCACACCTTAAGGCTTCCAACTCTTTAGTCACAAGCAAAAATTTTCACCGTTAGAAGTTGAAGCACTTTTCTCATGCTTAATGTCTAATTAGCATATATTTTAAGAGTTAAGTTACTTTGCTTCTCTGCTGATCCTTTATGTTTAATTTGTCTGCTGTAGGTACATACAAGGGTAGTGATTCTCAACCAGTGAACTGACGAACCAGCTCCAAGTAGCACACTTCCTTTTTTAATCGTTGTACAACTGTTGCTAACGTTGTGACAACCGCTTTGAAACGTTAATGAAACGTTTCAATGTTAATTGTGCAACTTGGGGCACTGGTCATCAGAAAAATTTAATCGCCCCTCCAAGATTTTTGCTCATCCCATTAAAAAAAACTCTCCTGCTGAAAAAATTGGTGGTGAGGGGGGGGGACCTTTTATGGTGAATTTTGTGGTAGCTTTAAATAATTTTCTATGATTTCCTCAAATATTTATTTACTTTTAATAACTGTTGCAATAATTACTTTTATTTGCATTTTTTGACAGTTCTTTTGTACCAAGGAAAGTTTTAGTTTATTACTTTATTTTTTAACAAGAAGTTCTGTCAAGAACTAAACGAGCCTACTTTCCCGTGCATCGACATCGGCATTCTAGCATCTGATCATTATTCTCTTGATAATCTGAGACTAAACATTATGTCAAACATACCTTTTTAGCACTTAAAGCTGATTTCTAAAAGCAAAATATACCCCTCTCATCAGATGAAATAGAGACATAAAAAGTAAATAAATGAATAAATGAAGTTTTGTCGCACCTTTTAAAGAATGTAACTGTTACAGTTCTTCCGTAGAAAAATTCCTCAATCGTTTTCAAAAAAAAAAAAAATAAATAAATAAAAGTACAAAGTACATCAAAACACATTTTATCAAAGAAAGGAAAAAAAACTCGTCCGTCGATAAAATGTCTCGATTTTCACTTTTAAACCGTTGCCAGTGGTTAAATATAAATAAAGAATAAAATGCCCTCGTGAATGAAACACTTTTGTTACAAAAAAAATCGTCTGCCAAAAAAAAATAATAGTAATAAATAAAATAACACAAATGAATAAATAAACAAAAAATCGTCTGCACAGTCAGTCATTTTTTTCTGAGCCTGCATTTCCGCCATGTTTGTGGAGTCGGAGTCGGAATCAGAGTCCTCACAGAAGATTATTCAGAAAAGTACTTTACAAACATTATTTATCAAAACCATTTTTTTACAAAGTTAGTTTGAAGGAAATCCGACTTTAAGTTCCAGGATCAACATTCAACTTAAATTCCCCGTAGACGCTAATGTTAAATTTTTTTTCTGAACGGTTCAATATTGAACGAAAAATGGTTCAAACCAAAAAGCGAAATAAGGGAATGAACCTCTCCGAGATCTTTCAGACAAAAAAAAGTTTATTCCATTCGGATGGTTCACTCAGAAGTTATTAGGTGGGGAAAGGTTGCTTGAACGGTTCAATGTTGAACGAAAAAATGTTCAAATTGAAAATTTAAATACTGTAATGAAGTATCCTTGCTGAGATCCTTCGAACAAAAAAAAAGTTTATTTAAATCGGACTGTTCACTCAAAAATTATTAGGGGTGACAGCTTGCTTGAGCGGTTCAATTTTGAACGAAAAATTGTTCAAATCGAAAATGTAAATACGGGAATGAAGTATCCTTGATAAGATCTTTCGAACAAAAAAAAGTTTGTTGAAATCGGACTGTTCACTCAAAAGTTAGCATCGCGGGACAGGTTGTTTGAACGGTTCAAAGTTGAACCAAAAATTGTTCAAATCGAAAAATCAAATATGGGAATGAGTTGTACTCGCCGAAATCTTTCCAACAAAAAAAAGTTTGTTCAAATCGGAATGTTCATTCAAAAGTTATTAGGGGGGAAAGGTTGCTTGAACGGTTCAATGTTGAACCAAAATTGTTCAAATCGAAAACTCAAGTATGGGAATGAGTTGTAATCGCCGAGATCTATCCAACAAAAAAAAGTTTGTTCAAATCGGAATGTTCATTCAAAAGTTATTAGGGGGGAAAGGTTGCTTGAACGGTTCAATGTTGAACGAAAAATTGTTCAAATCGAAAATGTAGATACAGGAATGAAGTACCCTTGAAAAGTTCTTTCCAACAAAAAAAAGTTTGTTCAAATCGGGCTGTTCATTAAAAAGTTAGTATCGCGGGACCGGTTTTTTGAACGGCTCAAAGTTGAACCAAAAATTGTTCAAATCAAAAAATCAAATATGGGAATGAGCTGTACTCGCCGAGATCTTTCCAACAAAAAAAAGTTTGTCCAAATCGGAATGTTCATTCAAAAGTTATTAGGGGGGGACAGACAGACCGACAGACCGACCGACCGACTGACCGACCGACCGACGCACAAATTCCCCATCTCAATACCCTACTTTCAAATTTTTAATTTTTCGATATTCATTTCACCTTTTTATTTTTTTAACTTGGCGATATTTTTTGGACTTGGCGATATTTTTTTAACTTGGCGATATTTTTTGGACTTGGCGATATTTTTTAGATGCATTAAGCTACTTTTGATACTTTTTTCGTCTTTCTTTTATTTTTAACGGGAAAGTAGGCTAAAAAGGAGGAATCTCGAAAATAAATTTCATAAGTTTTAAATCTGTCAGTGACTCGAAAGAAAAAATCTTCCGGGGTAAAAAAAAAATCACGTTACTAATTTCCTTCAAAAAGCTTTGCCGGTCTGTATGTCAAAAAAGATTGTGCTATGCGGCTCCGTGACCTGCTCACTTTGCTTGACAATTCATACGTAATGTTGATAAAATTATGATTTTCAAAAAAGAGCTAGTGCTAATTTTTAACTACATAAATCCAGCAAAACAAGTGTTTTGACTAATTTAAAAAGCAAGCCATTACCTTTAATTGCAAGGCTCCCACCGTTGCCGAAACATTGTATATTTTAAAATGTTTGAGAGTTTCAGGATTTGAGTTCCTTTAAAACTTATTTCTATTTTATTTATTATGAGACAGAAACTGTAAGAGGGCTGAGTCGTACATGTAGTTCAAACTTGGTGGGTTGTTGTTCAATAGCCGCAGTTAATACCTCATGATCCTTGCTCATTGAAAGTAGAATCTGGTTAATCAAAAATTACATATTCTGTTTTACTTCCTTTTACGTAGTAAAGGAAGTATTGTGATCGCGAAAAAAAATCACTCAAATTTGAGTCTAAATTTTGATTTTGCTCACCCCCGAATGAATGTTCAGTAGTTTTTTCGACCTGTCAGCACGTGCATATGTACCTACCAACATATAAGCAGCCGAAAAATCCTTTTCAACCACCCCCGAGTTAATTACGACGAGTTTTCTCGTGACGTCTGTATGTACGTATGTGCGGATGTATGTATGTATGTATGTGGGTCGCATAACTCAAAAACTATATGCCGTAGAAGCTTCTAGCTTGGTATGTAGGCTCTGAGGATGGTCTAGTTGTGCACCTCCCCTTGTGGTTGCATTCGAATGTTCCCAAGGGGGTGTTTTATCCCTTTTTTGGGGTAAATCAGTGTTAATTTCAATGCAGACACAAGTGATATGAATTGGCGCGACCACTTGGCGATATGTCGCCAAGCTTTTGGTCGCCAAGTGTTTGACACCAACTTGGCGAAATATCGTTAACTTGGCGACAAATTTGGCGAAAAAAAAGTTATTTTTTGAATTTGGGTTCAACTTGACGCTATTGGCTATATTTTACGAAAAATTTACTGAATGATCTTAAAATCCGTAATATTTAGAAAATTAACCATTGTAAAATATTTTTTGCATTGTTTCGCGGCAGATTAGGGGAGTAAATATTTGAATTGTTACCTTGCTCACTCCAAGCACTTTTTTTAACATTTAAGGCAACTACTAAGAAATTTACACGTAAAAGGAAGTAGTGTGGGGGCCATACCAGATTTTTTTCTTTTGTTCCATAATATGCTACTCATTTTTCACTGCTACAAGTAAAACAAGAACTTCCGTCTAGAACACGACGAGCCAAATTTTCCGGGTACTACCTGTTCGAAATTGAGCAAAAAATATTTCAAATCAAAAATTCGAATGCGGGAATAAGGTGTTCTTGTCGAGATCTTTCGAAAAAAAAAAAAAAGTTTGTAAGAGTCAGACAATTACTCCAAACGTTATTTGGGTTGAACATATTTTTTGTATTCTTGAAAATTAAACGAAGAAGGGTTCAACTCAAAAAAACAAATACGGGAACGGGGTGTCCTCGCCGAGATCCCTTGAACAAAAAAAAATCTTCTGAATTGAACTGTGCATTCAGAAGATATTAGGGGTGAACAGATTTATTGAACTGTTCAAAATTGAATAAAAAAATTAAAAAGTCAAATACTCGACTGATGGGACCTCGCCGATTTCTGAAATCCTTGTAATCTAGAATGGATGGATGTGATTTGGATCCATAGACTATTGCTACAGCTGATTTTACTATTCTTTATTTATTTCCTTAGTTACTTACTTCGTTCTTCTGTTGATTTTCCTTATATTTTGTTGTAATTTAAGGGCTTGGTAGATGAAGGGGTTATGCGACAAAATACACTGCTCGACATTGAAAATGCAACACCAAGAAGGAGTGGTCAGAAATTGATGAAATTTGCTAAGAAGACAGAGACAGCATGGAACAATAAGTGATATTTATTTCAAAATAAATAAGCAAAATTTAGAGCGAGGACGGCGTCGGCTCAGTAAGAAGTAGGACCACCGCGGACAGCGATGCACGAAGAAACACGTCTAGGCATGGAGTCAATAAGCCTGCGGATGGTGTCCTGAGGGATGGCACTCCATTCCCTTTCAACCATTTGCCACAGTTCGTCCTCTGAACGAGGCAGTGGCAGGTTCTGCAAACGGCGTCCAATCACGTACCACGCATGTTCGATTGGTGACAAGTCAGGAGAGTATGGTGGCCAGGAAAGCATCTGTACACCTCGTAGAGCATGTCGGCTGATTCGAGCACTGTGAGGCCGGGCGTTATCCTGTTGAAAAATTGCATTTGGCAGACCCTGAAGGTAGGGGATTGCCACCGGCCGCAGTACATTATCTACATATCGTTGGGCCGTCATAGTGCCCCGAATACGAACTAGAGGTGATACGGAATTGTATGCAATAGCGTCCCAAACCATTATGCCACGTTGTCGCGCTGTGGGGCGTTCCAGGGGCCGTGGTGGCCGATCGGTAAGGCATCGGACTCGTGTCCGGAGGGACCTTGGTTCGATCCCAGCCGATCAAAGATCCACCTTCTTGATTAATGGTGGCTGGGAGGCGTTAAAAATGTCGTGGTCACAAAGTCCTCCAAGTGAAACGATACTTCTGGGGGTGCTGGGTCTAGGGTTTGCTCGACCCTAGGTTCTGGTTCAAAATTAAGAACAGAGCGCTCTTCAGGGCCCTATCCCGGTTAAACCACGAAGCTGTAGTAGGTACGGGGGACCTTGGAGTGTGAAATGTTGGCGTTCCACAGTTACTGCCGGATTCGATCTTTCTCCACGTCGACGCCACACACGTATGCGATGACTATCGCTGGACAAACAGAAGCGGGATTCATCTGAGAACACTACGGTTTGCCATTCTGCCATCCACGTCGCTCTGGTCCGGCACCATTCCAAACGTTGCAGTCTGTGCTGTGAGGTCAATGGCAGTCTTCTTAGCGGGCGCCGTGATTGCAGGCCACGTGCAACCAGTCGACAGGAAATGGTTCTGGTCGACACAGGAACATCCAGGGTACCTTGCACGTGCTGAAGAATCGACGTACAAGTGACTTGCGGGTCCGCCACAGCTTGTCGGTGAATCCGTCGATCCAAGCGGTCTGACGTCACTCTGGCTGCACCTGCACCCCTCAATGTGGCTACATTTCCTCTTTCCAACCATCTCCGACACAGCCGATGCACAGTGCTTGCATCCAGGTTTGTATCAGCTGCAATTTGACGTATGGACCAACCTCCCCTTCTCAGTCCGATCACCATACCCCTTGTAAAGTCGTCTATATGCTGGAAGTGTCTTCGTTGAGGACGGCGTGGCATTTCCTCCTATCACACGTATCCTTCGAGACAAAAACCAAATTTCTCCGATAATTAGTCTGGCAGAAAAACCAACATGAACATAGCCCACTTTTCAACTTCATTCTCTTATATCTTACTTCACGTGCGTCGGAGAGCTGCGCATTTCATATCATTTGCATAACTCAGTGACGTGCGTCTACGGTAAAATTTGCATGAATTTCTGACCACTCCTTCTTGGTGTTGCATTTTCAATGTCAAGCAGTGTATAAATAGCGAGTAATTAAAGTTCCAAGTTTTATTGTCGCAGTTGTTGCAGCTTTTTTGTTTTCTATTTTTGTCGTTAGTGTTTGTATGAAATTTGCCTAATAACATCTACTTTTTGATGTACCAAGTTTTACTTCATTACGTGTATCCATTGCTTGCCATTGTTCAGAATGTTAATTTTTTGAAATGTAACTTAGAAATAAGCAATGAAAAAGTAAAGAGCAACATTTTTGGTCGAACCAAGAGCATTCTGTAATTCTCTTCGATAGGAACATAAACGATCCATGCACCGTGGCTACGAAAATTACATGCTTATAACGAATAATTGTGAAAACCTTGAAGGAATAAGAACATATAACTGATTAGCTAATTACCCTCAGTTGCCCGGTATTGAATTATGTTTAACTTTCTGCATTCTAAAATGTGAAATAGGTGACCCTTAAATCGATAATTCATTGTTAATCGTAATCTTTGTTGGAAAATACTAATATCTAAATGTGTCAACTTTTATCAATTGGTATGCTTTAGAGGTTTATCTCTATTACTCTATCTATTCAAAATTGAAAGAAAATGGTTATTTTGAGAGAAAAAAATTGAATTTTGAGCTTTTTGGATTTTTTTAAATTTCAAAACCCCACCTAAGTGAATTTTAGTGCATCAAGGAACCTCTGTGCCAAGCCTGATGAAAATCCGACTTAAACGGGATTTGTATAAGGAACACACACACACACACACACACACACACACATATATATATATATATATATATATATATATATATATATATATA
Source organism: Uloborus plumipes (assembly GCA_038373865.1). Lineage (NCBI taxonomy): Eukaryota > Metazoa > Arthropoda > Arachnida > Araneae > Uloboridae > Uloborus > Uloborus plumipes. The sequence goes on along the minus strand of JAXGGA010005995.1, from coordinate 12,241 downwards.
TATATATATATATATATATATATATATATATATATTATATATATATATATATATATATATATATATAATATTGATGTGCAATATTTGCAAGTCAAATGCAAATATTTCGTTATTTAATAACTTGAAAATTATCATTAACGTGAATTAAAATAACTTTCGAGACGAGAGCAACCCGCGGTACTAAGAAGCGACGCAGAAAAGATAGTTTCACAGAGATTTCCAGCAGAAATCTTAACAATGCTTTAGCATAATAATATCGACAAATCGAGAAAAAAATTGTATCGTCTTAACAGCGCCAAATGTTACGACACCTTTAACAAGTGTCTCCAAAATGTTGTAAACTGGTTGACGGTTTAGGAAATCACTTTTGTCTGTATTTCGTTTCATTGCTTGTGAGTTAGTTGAAATTTTATCATCATCGCGTGAAATGGCTGTGACTAAATAAATAAATAATCAAACCTTTACTTTTCCGACTGCCGAACTTGTTTGGGATCTTTTAGCTTATATTATACTCGGTTACTTTAAAATAGGCGTATCAAATTTAGAAATTTTGCTTTGTCTTCGTACGGCTTACGCTTTTATTTATATCCCCATGTTTCAGTTATTTCTCAATGTTTTTTCACAAATCTAGTCATACATTAATGCAGCAAAAATTTCTAAGAAAATGTTATGATTTATTAACGTTGATTTTTCAATAGAATAATAGTTTACGCATAAAGCAAGTTTAACCGTTTGCATTTAACAATTGTTGCAAAAGCTAAGTGGAGAAAAAGTCCGTCGCGCCGTAAATATGACTACCATCAGGGGGAAAGTGCAAAGAGTGGGAAATTCATTTTACTTTGAGCCGCCAGCTTTCGTTACATAGGGTTATGGTAGGGGAGAGTGGAGATAAATAGGATACTACTAGTTTTCATAAATTCACTTTAAAAATAATGGTGCTATTCCGTAGCAGTAGCGATTCTAGTAATCAGAAAAAATTGTTACACGAGGTGGAGCCTTTTTTTTTTTTTTTTGAGAAGTTGTAAAAACCTGCTTGAAAAGAAAAATATTAATTTCTTTCTCAGTCAATTACGGACTCAACTACAAACTCTGACTTCAAAATGTCGGCTGAGAGCGATACTGTCCCCTCCTCATCCTCTAAAGAGAGTACCGTCAAAACGGAGAAAAATATTCTAGAAAATAATTATTTTTCACTTGGTCCTATGCGGCTCTAACATCCCCAACCCTTCCGTTCAAGTTCTAAATCCACCACTAAATGCATTCTAAAATTTAAGGGCAAGATTGATATTTGCAAATATCATTCAGTTAAAAGAAAATACTCTGCCATGATTTAGTAAATATTTCGCTTATTTTCGAATACATGGAAAGTAAATTTTATAATTCTCTGGGGTTAGACCAATTCTTTTTTCGTTATACGTTCGCTTATTTGCACAAAGTATTTTATTCCTTATTGCGTTTAACTTAGCTTTGTTTTTTATTCCCATTTCCGGAAATTTATGCAATTCAAGCCTCTCCATTTTTACGTTCGTTTGTTATTTTGCAATATCTTCCAGAAAGAAAATTCACGATACATCTTCCCACTGAATTTCATTTAAAATATTCAAAAAATAAATACCAGTTTAAAGTAAACTTCAAAAAAAAAAAAAATCTAGCATGAAATGTTAAAGAATTCTTTTCGCTTTGATGTCTTTCTCTAACATAACTTTTGTGTATTCGGTGGAGAAGATAGGCAAGGAAGAGTACTTATGATTCAGAGAATGATATTTATTGCATACGATGAATTTGTAAATATAAAATGAATACAATCTTTGCAAAACTTGGTTATCAAGAATTAAACTTGCAAGTGAATATATTCTCATTCAATATTTAAGCTTTATTTATATAAACTTTTAGAGCTCTTTATACAACGTAGAGGAACTAAGCAGCCACTAAAAGAACTAAGATGTCATGGGAAGATCTCAGTAAAAACTAAAGAGGTATTTTTATGATTTATTGAGATAAATTGTTTTAGATCTTTTTTTACGAACAATTTAACCTTCCTCCAAGCTGTTATTTAGTTTTATTTTTCCATTTATTATTTATAATTTTTCTTAGAGGAATTATGTGAGAGAGCTAGCTGAAAAACCCAGAACACTGACCCCTAAACCGAAACCCACGCAACTAGGAAGCCTCAGAAGTCTTTCGCGCATGTCTCGTTACGTCACCAATAGTCGATCTTTGATCTACAAAGCGCGGAAATTTGAATGTGGCTTACCGGTAAACGAGTTGCTTGTTGCTCGCAATGTGTTGTTTCGTAACCGGTTGTTTGGAGTTGGTTATAAGTTATATCGGATGAGTATTTCGTTTATATAATGTTGAATTTGAATACCGGGATGCAGAGGAAACTACAAAAAGGATGGAATTGCTGTACGTGTTTTCGGTTTCCCAAAAGATCAAGAAATTATTCAGGTTTGTGAGCGACTTTCAGCAAAGTGATTTTCGAACAACCTCTTCAGCATACGACGAAAAAACTGGGCGCCTTATTGAAGCGAATTTGACATATCTCAGGTAAATTCTCAGATTATTTATGAACTTCTTAATTACAGAAAGAATTTGCAAGGGGTGTTTTTGAAGATATATCAGTGTCTATTAACTGATTAGGTTTCATTTCTAATATGTTTGTCTCTAATCTGTTATTTCAGCATATTGCTTTGAAAAAGTGCAACAAGTAATTTGCAATATTTTACTTTTTTTAGTGCATGTATTTAAATGAATTTCCTTGGATGTCAATAAACATTTCAAAATTTTCTGCTATCAAAAGTAACGTGACGTACTATTTATATTCAATTATTTAAATAAGTTTTCCAAGCAGGCTTTTAAGAGTACTAATCTTCTATTTTTAGTTTCGATTAAATTTTTTTCACATGCTATTGTGTGGTATTCATTTTGATCTAAAAACGTTCCTTAACTGTCAAATCAATATATTGGTTTATTATTTTTTAAGTGCAGCATTTTTAGTTGCAAACTCAACTTATTGAAAAGAATTGGGCAGAGTATTTTTTATCCCCATACCCCTTGGATAATCCCAATTTAAGAAAATTGGTTTCAGTGTTGTAGCAAAGAAAAGAAACTTAAGCGACTTAGCATTCAAAAGATGTTTCTGGGCGATGAAACAATGAAACAATATATCTCTGAATTGAACACAGATATTTAATATTTTTGTTTATTAAATTAATCTCATGTATCATATATCTATTCTACTTAATAAATTAAACACAAAAGTATCGTTTATTCTTGCTAATAATAGATTATATTACTTGTTTTACATATAAGCTGATATCAAGATCTTATCAGCTCCCATCTTCTTTTATACTATATTATCCATAAAATTTGAGGTCTCTATAATGGAAGTATTCTGTAGAATTTGAGTATGTTCTTTGTATGATCACTCGCAGGCTTCACAAATTATTGCTTTGTATTTTTATTTATAAGAACAATTTATCAGTACACTGTGAATAATGTACAGTTCGTCATTGTTTGAATATAATTTTACTTTTTTTTCTCACCGAAGCACTACTGTAATTGGGGGAGGGGTCAGTTCCTGATTCATTATGTTATTTTATTATTTTTTCACAGTAAAAATAATGTTAATGTAATGTGAATTGGTTTCAAACCACCTTTTCTTCAACTGCAACACCAAACATTTCTCGCTAACTACAGCACTGCAGGTCAATGCATTAAAATTAAAAAAAAAGTGGGCTTAGAATTTGCTTTTTTACCTTAAATAAATGTTGTCTTTACTTTTTCTAAAATATCTAAATATAAATTGATGTTGAATTAAATGTGTTCATACGTTCTGGGCTCACGAAAAATTACGTCTGAAGGGTCATTCCGTGTCAACTCAACACAGGGCTCAGACCTCACCCCCTCAGATTTTTATGAAATTTGGTGCAGAGGTAGTGTTCATATAGACATGTTAAAATCTAAAATTTTTTTTGAAAAATACGAAGGGGTTTTGAAGATACAGCGCTGTAAAAGTAACAAAAAGGGGTCAAAACACGGGAAAGACACAATTTTCAAAATGACCTAAGATTTTTTCTAATTGAGATAGACCTGAAACAAGTGCCATTTGACAGCATTTTCAAGGGCCTTTTGAATGATATACAACATGATTCGGTCTAAAAAGAATTTATTTCAATTAAATTTGAATTAAAATTTAAAATTTAAATTTCTCAAAATGCGCCGCCTCAATTATTTTCAAATTTTTTTACAAAATCGCTTATACACTACTTAAATGGCTGTGGAAGTTTCAAGATGGGCTTATAATGGGTTCATGTTGAAAAAAATCATTGAATAAAGCAGTAATGGATCTACAACAGGGGCGGATGGGACCGGCGGGCAGCCGGGCATTTTCCCGGTGGGGCGCCTGTGTTTCGGCCGGTAGACCAATCTAAATTTTACAACTTATGGCGTTGTTATTCCTTCTTTATTTTTTTAGTCGGCCGGCCGGCCGGCCGGTCTAAATTTTAAAACTTGTGGCGTTCTTTTTTTTTTTTTTAGTCGGCCGGACGGCCGGTCTAATTTTACAACTTTTGGTGTTTTTTTTTTATTTTTAGTCGGCCGGTTGGCCAGTCCAAATTTTAAAACTTGTGGCGTTCTTTTTTTTTTTTTAGTTGGCCGGACGGCCGGTCTAATTTTACAACTCGTGGCTTTTTTTTTTTTTTTTAGTCGGCCGGTTGGCAGGTCCAAATTTTAAAACTTGTGGCGTTATTATTTTTTTTAGTCGGCCGGACGGCCGGTCTAAATTTAAAACTTGTGGCGTTTTTGTTTTGTTTTTGTCGGCCGGACGGCCGGTCTAATTTTACAACTTATGGCGGTTTTTTTTTTCAATTTTTAGTCGGCCGGTTGGCCGGTCTAAATTTTAAAACTTGTTGCGTTTTTTTTTTTTCCTTTTGTTGCAACAAGCGGCCTGTCTGAATTTTACCACTTACACTATTTAAAAAAAAATATGTTTGTGCCGTTTCATTTCATAAAGTCGTAGCAAGCGGCAAAACGGAAACAAAAATTTAGAGTTAGGCCGAAGTTTGTCGTTTCTCTCACCAGACACTTTTTCTTCAACTGAGAAACCTTTAGTTCCAAAAACATCTTTTGAGTACTTATCTAAAAAAATTGCAAAATTTAATGAAGCTGCAACTCCAGAACAACTAGAGGAAGAATACACTAACTTCGCTCAAAATTGGCCTAAGCTTAGAAAAATTATTAAAAATCAATATGAAATATATGAGTCGCAAGAGCAAAAAAACAGTGATGAAAAAGAAGCAGACCATGAAATTGATGAAAAGCTTGCTTCCATTTCTTGCAAAAACTGTCAAATTTGCGTTATTTGCTGTTTTAAAGTACTCATTAAGTACTTGTTCAAAGATTGTTATTCAGCTTTAACTACTGCATATCAATATTTGTTAACACTAGCTATTACTCAAGTGGCTTGCGAAAGAAGTTTCTCCAGTTTAAAGCTCATAAAAACTAGCATACGTAATACTTTAGCTGATGAACGGCTAGAGTCATTTATGCTCATGAAAATATAGAAAAAGATTCTTCACAAAATATTGATAATGAAGCAGTGATTGACAACATTGCTTTAAAAAGCGAAATTCTAAAAAAAGAGTTATTACATTGATGTTGTCATATTTCTTAGCTACAGTGCACTTTTTAAAACAATATCTTCCTTCAAAAGCTTTTTTCTCAAATTTAAGCCTTAGTTTTGTCGCCACTCTGTGAATCAGAAGTATTATTTCTTAGTTTTACATATTCAATTATAGAACCTGTATTATCTTTAAAAGTATGCCCATTTTGTATATATGTATAATTAGTTTCTTCATTTTTCATGCAAAATATTGCTTTCCAATGTCATTAAAATGTCATACTTTTTCATTTTTTTCCCCGATGCAGCTTTTTGAGTTAATCAAAGTGAACAATTTGCTGGTAGTTTTTTAATTATGTATAATTAACAGTTTTACTTTTAATGCTAAGGAAGATCCTTCAAGTCTTGAATTAAAATGTTCGTCACTGTGAAAATTCCTGTCTTCACTTAAAAAAATTACTTACGTAACATTTTTTTTAAGTTGAAAAAAAGAAAAAGGTAATAATTTAGTTTGTATATATTATTTGCATGTGTGCTTCATATTCATTAAAATAATAATTGTAAATAAATATCTACTTATATTAAAAATTGAGTATCTTTCTAACTATCTTTCTAACTATCTTTCTTTCTAACTATCTTTCTATGTCACGCTTCTTTCTCCTGAACGCCAATGAACTGAAAGTCGAGCCAGGTACCGATAGATAGGTAATTTTTCAAGCTTCATTAGTTTCAATTCATATAATTATACGATTTTAATTAGCGAAGATATCAATTAATAAGTAGTCAAATTTAAAGCGATTAAGCCTAATAAATGATTAAATATGAAAGCCATTGTTGCATTGCAAAACGTGGGTGCCATGAAACAGTAATAAAAATGATAATGCGAATTTTGAATGAAGGCTTAACTAAATCAAACACGAAACTCATAAGCGGGCGACTTACATAGTATTTTTATCGCTAGCTACTTGTAATATTTTGAAACATTCATTTGTTGAAGAGCCATCTACTTATATTAAAAACTGAGCATCAATGTCTGCTTTTTCTCCTTTGAGCGAGCTGAACTTACTGAAACTTTCCTCACCATCTTGAAGGCGCGAAGCATCTCAATAATTCGAATGATTTTTTTTATATAGGAAAAAAGTAAAGGCGTGAAGCGCCTGTAAGCGAGCCGCCTTGGCGGGGAGTACTTTCTTGAAATTTTTTTCTCACTACTTTCATGGCACGAGGTGCCCGTGCAACGCCGGGCCACGTGCGTGGTATGTCTTGAAATCGAATGAACATTAAATTATATCAAATAATATAAATTCAGAATGAGGTAAAAGTTAGAGAGGGGGGACGTTATGCATCAACATGCCGCAGGAAGCTAATCTAGCTGCCCTGGCAGCTAGTAAATATTATAAAATATGTTACCTTCATATGTAGTCAGTTTCTGAAAAGTATGAATATTTTGAGGTTTATAATTGCTAAATTTTCACAGAATTAGATTTGTTTTTAGTACGCCACTCTCAATAGTTGTTAAATATTGTAAAGCTAGTTCAATATTAAGTTTTTTTCATTTTTATACACATGGTACTTAATTAATTACTTACAATAGAGTTTGTCATGGTGTTAGTTTCTGAAAAGTTTGTAAATAACTTTTCCGATCGGAATGAAAAGTTTAGAAATCGATCAATGTAAAATTAAAAAATTTCCCTCTCTTTCACGAAATTCTATTTTCTCTTTTTTTCTTTAGAAAGCAGTACGCACTTGAAGGTGTCTTAAATATTGCACCTTTTTTCAATGCTGAGCGTTTCTATGTTTTACAAATGTGCATACATTGTTGAACTGCTTATTTAATTCACATAAAACTATAACATTTGTACATCCTAAAATGTGTTGTCACTATATTTAATTGTTGTATATGAATCAACTCGAACTAGATATAAAAAAAAGGAAAGTAAGTCAATTGAGACGCAGTTAAACTTTCGGTCTTCATTTTCGTTTCACTAAGCAGCCTTTTTAGTTGACGAATAAATAATCCGTTTCAAAGTTCATCTTCTTTACTTTATGAATTTCCTTTAACTACTTCGTTATGAAAATTAAATCGGAAACTACGTTTTAAAACATGTGATCGTCATGTTATTAGTTTCTAAAAAGTATGCTAATAACGGATTTACTTTCAGTAGGGGCGATACATTTCTGCATAAATGTAAATTTAAAGATCGATCAGTGTTAAATTTCTAACTCTCCCCATTTTCACATAATTATATTTTGCCCCAGTTAAGGTTTCAAATATATACCAAGCACCATAGCTTTATTTCAATCCTGTGTATATATTCAGTTGAGTGTAAGAAATTTCAAAATCAATGTCGTCCTTTAAGCTTTTGAAATGTACATTAAAAATAGATTTACTTTCTATGCATCAAAAGATTTTGTATAAATGATTATGAAGAGGCCAGATCAGTGTTCAAGTTCCATTAGTTGATCTTTGTCACAATTTTTCTTACGAGAAGCAGTACGCGATCGAATGCGTAGTAAATGTGTACCATTAATTCAATGTTCAATTACTTATTTATATTTATGTATAATCGGAGTAGCTGTAAGTATTAAAAATTCGCAGTAGTAAATTTTTTGAATTTGTATATGCATAGTGGTTTTATTATAAATAGAAAAAAATGTTTGGTTTGTGTGTAAATTTGCATGTTTATCATTGAAATTTTTAAATGTAAAAGAAAGCATAATTTTGAATTAAAATTTACGAACATTATATATATATATATATATATATATATATATATATATATATATATATATATATATATATATATATATATATATATATATCAAGGGCCAGTCTGTGATAAATGCCCGGGCCGGTGCGGGGTGCTCCATCCGCGGCTGATCTACAACACTATTATAGCATAATATAGCATGGTTTTAGCACTATAGTACTAAGAAAAAAATATATTTAAGGGATGAAATGGATTCAGATTGATTAGCTAGTTAAATTTCAAGTAGCTGATTTCAATAGTATTTGCAATTAATGTAATTTAATTTACTTACCTGTTGTCAGGTCTTTCTTTTTGAATTTTTCCAGATGAAGGGTGGGGGCAACGACTACAAACAATGTAAATAAACCCAAAACCAGCAAAAATTATACCCACTTAAATGAAAATAGGTTGATATCCCTATTCCAGGGAGAGCCAAATATCATAATTAATTTATCTGTTTACCTGTTGTCATTTCTTTCATTTTGAATTTTCCAGTGGAATGGGGGGGGGGGGGTTGCAACAACTACAGACTCAATGACAATTCCACCCCAAAACTGGAAAAACCATACTCATTTAAATGGAAATAGATTAATTTCCGTATCCCCCCCCCCTTCCCTAAATGGCGGGTCTGCATGTTGAAGAGTACTCATAAATGTAGGTAATAGCTTGCAAGTCTAGTAATCTTATATTTTCAGTCTGTTATCATTTTATTCTTTAAAATAATTAATGGAAAAATTTAGACAGAAAAATATTTTGTTTTAGGAATTTTTTGTATTTTTAATTTTGTTAATATAAATATATCTAAGGAAATTCATCTTGATGTATGCTTACTCAACATTTTTAAAAATGTAACTATATTAAATCAAGTTATCAATTATTTGAATGGTAACTTGCTATTAAAAAATTAAATGCTTGTAAGTAATTCGGTAGTCATTAAGATGATCTCATGATTGCAAAAGAAGGATGAAAAATGTAATAAAAATTTGTTACCACATCTATATAATGTTCCATTAGGTATAACCAAGCAAGAAGGAATAAAACTATATATTAAGATACATCTGGCAGATGTAAGGTGTCAAGATATGTTTTGTAAATTGCCATCTTTCTTGTTTCAAGCTCAGTGTGAATTCTGATCAGCCTCAAAGTCAGATGTCTGTCTTATTGAAGTAGGTTGAAGAGATAGTGAGTTTCTGTTAGTGCATTAGTGAATCAAAGGAAATTGAAATTTTAGTTTCAAATTCTTTTATTTTGTATGTATACTACAATTAATGTTAAAAGCCGTCTAAGTATTAAGTGTTTGTAAATCTAGGGTACAATGTAAATATTATTTAAAATTTAAACTATGGCTGATCAAAGATACTTTACTGGACAGTGCTTTAATCCATTTAAAAAGAATAACCACAGGTAAGAGAAAAAGAAATTACACAATGTTGCAGACTGGATGACAGAATATTTGAGTGGAGTTCCAGAAAATGTCAAAATCTGCCATACTTGTAGAAAAAAATTGTCTCTTTTAAAGAAAAATGAAGACTCAGGCCAGAATATTGAAGAAAGTTATGTTCTGAAAGTTGTGATCCAAATTTTGCTCCTAAGTTGGAAATTGTTGAAACATTAAATGTGTCACTACAAGAATTGGGAGAATCTTCAATCGACGAAAGAAAATCAGAAAAAACAGGTTATTCAGCAAGTAACATGAACAAGATCAATGCTGCATTGAAATGCAAACTATTTACTAATATTGAAACATATTCTGAGAGTGAGCCTCAAACAGCTGAAAAAACAGTTTTAAATAATTAGAAAACTGAATTTGCTGATTCTTCTAATGTTAACATTCAATGATGCTTACCTGCTCGATAGAGTCTGAAAAATGCCAGAATTCTCAATGCTCCTAAATACCTGGTAAGAAAATCAAACAGACTCTTACAAGATAAAGGTATCCTGACTAGCCCTAATCAAAAACCAAAAAAAAGTCTTCCTCCTAACATTGCAGAAACCATAAGCGTTCTGTGAAAATGATGAAATTAACAGAATATTACCAGGAATGAAAGATTGTATATCTGTTCGAATAAAAAAGGAGGATATAAAAACATCCAAACGGTTGATTCTCTAACTTGATGGAGGCTTATGAAGATTATAAGATCTATGATATAGATCTTATGAAGATAAATATCCCAATTTTAAGATACTTTTGTGCAAATTGCTGAACTGAGACCAAAGTATTGTATACTTGCTGGTCAGAGTAGAACTCACACGATTTGTGTATGCACCACCCACCAAAACGTAAAGCTAATGATAGAGAATGGGGGGGGGGGGGGATCCCTGGAATAGGTACATTTTAACCTATTTCCATTTAAATGAGTACGGTTTTTGTTGTTTATGGGTGGAATTTACAACGAGTCGATAGCCGTTGACCCCCCATTCCGCTGGAAAAATTCAAAATGAAAGACATGACAACAGGTAATGATGAAAAGGGGGGGGGGGCTATCTCTGGAATAGCGAAATCAACCTATTTTCATTTAAATTGGTAGATTTTTTGCTATTTTTGGGTGTATTTACATTGTCTGTAGTCATTGCACCCCCCCCCATTCCCCTAGAAAAATTCAGAAGAAAAGAAGTGACAACAGAAATTCTAAGAATCAACTACTTGAAATTTAACCAGCTAATCAAACTGAATCCATTTCATCCCATAAATATATACTTTTTTTAGTGCTAAAACCATGCTCTATTATGCTAAATTGTGTTTTAGATCCATTACTGCTTTATTCAATTTTCTTTTTTAACATGAACCCATTATAAGCCCATCTTGCAACTTCTACAGCCATTTAAGTAATGTATAAGTATTTTTATAAAAAAATTTGAAAAAAATTGAGGCGGCGCATTTTGAGAAATTTAAATTTTAAATTTTAATTCAAATTTAATTGAAATAAATTCTTTTTAGACCGAATCATGTTGTATATCATTCAAAAGGCCCTTAAAAATGCTGTCAAATGGCACTTGTTTCAGGTCTCTATCTCAATTAGAAAAAATCTTAGGTCATTTTGAAAATTGTGTCTTTCACGTGTTTTGACCCCTTTTTGTTACTTTTACAGCGCTGTATCTTCAAAACCCTTTCGTATTTTTAAAAAAAAAATTTAGATTTTAACATGTCTATATAAACACTACCTCTGTACCAAATTTCATCAAAATCTGAGGGGGTGAGGTAAAACTTTGTCAAAAATTGTGTTGATTTGACGTGGAATGACCCTGAATAGTCAATTCACAGCGTGTTTTTAGTATATGCTCCGTTCTAGTTTGCCTAATTTATTCGTAAAATAAATTTCCTTTACTTGTTTAAATACTTTTTAAGGCCTAATGTTTTAATGCAATATACTGTAAATAAAATTCAAAGCGTTTTTTAAAATATGATTAGTGTTTGAAATGTTTTCAAATGAAACATAGAACGTTGCTCATTTATTACTTTGTTCAGCAGAATTGAAAAATTAAAACTTGTTTACTAATTTGTCATAAAGTAAAATACTATGAATAAAAATCAGTGTATTTTTTATTGTATGATTGTTTTTTTTCTTTTTTTTCAAATGAAAAAGCAGAATCTTTAATGCAACTAAACTAATAGTAGACGAATTCTAGTGCAGTTCAGAATTTCTGTTGTTTACTTACTTATTTTGATGTAAAATACTTTTCAAAAGACTTGGTGTATTGTTGAGTGTATGAAAATTGTTTCTTTTTTATGTTTTCAAATAATGCAACCAAAATAACTATGACGAAGTCTAGCACGCGCCTCCGAATATCATAGTGGATCGCTTCGAGTGGATCGACGAACGGTGACGTCATTTCCAAGCTCCGAGGCCTCCTCCAGTATCGCGTAGGTTAC
>JAXGGA010005994.1:0-73385 GCA_038373865.1 Uloborus plumipes | reverse complement strand
ATCTCTGCCAAATTGCTCGCAGAGGTAGTTTAATTCACAGAAACTCACATGAGGTTTTTTGGCCCTTGTGTGTGTGGGGGGGGGGGGGTTAGAGGTCGACTCCCCATGGGTGTTTTCCTTATTCGAATTCACATTTTAAGTCAGATCTTTGCCAAATTTGGAATAGAAGTCCTTTGATGCTCAAGAATTCATATAGAAAATTTTTGACACCCCCCCCTCATAAGACTAGACCCTCTTAGTGAGGTTTTTGATTAATAAAACAAAATATCTAATAATAACAAAAACAACATTTTTTTGAATATTTAAGGGTAAAGAAAAAAAAATCAAGAGGTCTAAATTTGAATTTTGAGTCATAAAATTGCTCGTTTCGACACATTAACGGGAAATTTGGCGCCATTTTTTTCCTTTTATATAAGTCTAATTGTTGAACATACGTCACTAGATACAACTTTTATTTTCTAGGTAGACCGTGCCACGCCTGGCAACGCATGTAGTTAAATATATTAAAATTATGTATCGGTTTTGGACCGCGAGATTTATTTAAAGACGACTTCATGTAACGAAAAACCGGGCACCACGATAACGAGTTTTCAAACATAATGTTATAAACGTTTTTTTAGACAAATGACTAAAATCTGGTTAATTTTTCTTTCCTATCTTTTGATTTGATCTTTGATTTGATAATTTTATTTAGGTAGAACGAAAAGTACACAAATATTTTTACAGACTTGACGCCACCATCGATATAAAATAAAACAAAGTAATCTTCAGAAACATTTTCTCATTGAAAATTTGCAATATTAGAATTCAATTAATTCTCCTCTTTTTCTTTTGAGCGTTACAAGATTCCTAGCTTACTTTAAATTTAAAGCTACATAGAACAGTGTTATTGTAATAGAGTGAAGTGAAAAAACAAATAAAATATCTAAAAAGTTGCCACTTTTCAGTGCGTCTCACAGAACAATTTTTCCTTAATTTGGTTTCTAAAACAGGTTTTCTCTCCAGATAAAAGATTCAATTGTTAACAATTTACATAAACAATACCTTCAGTAAATTGGAAATATATTTTTACCTTCTCAAATCAAATGTTATTTATAAGAATAAAGATAAAAGTGGTTCAAAACGTCACCTATTTCCATTTTTAGATCCCATTTTTCTTACTTTCTTACAATTTGTAGACAAGAGAAAGGTGACAATTACGCATATCTCATTTCGTCTCTTCACAATCAAAAACCGTTTTCACTATTCTCATGTCTGCCGCTTTATTTATCGCCGCAATTATGTTGGCATGAGTTAGCCAAAAGGAAAGGAAATCTTTCAATACTTGTCTTCCACATCAAGTCATTTTTCAAGCGACAAAGACAACAGCGACAAAGACGCGTGCACCACATTAATCAATGATGTATTTTTAAGAAAATATGTCGTTCTATATACCTTTGAAAATAGATGCTACATTATAGTTCTTCCTGAATAGAGTTTTCACAAATCTTTTCTGATTCTACGTCAAGTTTATTTCAAGTTTACTTTTGAGAAGAGTTGCAGTAACTTTAATTGACAATGTCTCTTTTTATTAATTGTGCCGAGTTACAACGGCAGCAGATATTTCTGAACTTTATTTTGAAGTCAAATATAAGGTTCTTTGATGGAAGTGGGTCATTGAAGTAAGCGGGAAAATTTACAGTATCACAATATTGTTATAATTTTTAACGCTGAATAGCCTATCATATTGTAGGACAAATTTCAAGCATAAGAAGGAGGCAAAGCCGTTTCAGATTCCTGATTTACACGAAATCTGCAACAGCTTTGTCTTTTTGATGCCACATCTTGGACATCCTTGTGAGAGGAGTCGCGAGATATCCCTGACTTTCCTAGAAGTGCAGCTGTGGCACTTATTCGACTTTCCACGGGGCATAGCTGCTTGCCCCCACTGTATTAAAGAATACGTTCTTGAGAACTTAATTTAACGGCAATGAAATTACAAAGAAAGAGCTCCTTTTGTTTCAACTGTCTTTGAAATAAAAAAGTCATTGTTTTATAACTTCTTTAGCACCCCTTTTTCGATAAAAGCTAGTAATTTAAAGACATTTTTTTATTAAATAGCCACCATATTACTGAATTTCCGTCCACTATGAGATCAAGTTAAGCGCTCCAATGCTGAAAAGCTCATTAGAGATACTCGAGATATAAAATTTAATATTTATGCGAACTCATCTCTGTTTTTCGTGGGGGGGGGGGGGATTCCCCCTTCAAGTGCGATTTTATTTCCCGCTTGGACTTTTTTTTCTTTTTTAACCCTCTTTTACTTATTATTTATTGTGTGTGTATGTGTTCCATAAAATGTGAGGCTCCTGCGCTTATTTTGTTAGAAGTTAAGCCCTATTATAGATAGGTAGATAAGATAAATAAATAGATGTGTCTCCATATTGTCAGTGCAATCTGCTTATTTGTATCCCGGAAATTAGATGACTGTCTTTCGATAAAACAAGAATAAGATCATAAGTCCGCCCAAAACAAAACTGGTTTGCAATTAATTCGAAGTGTGGGTGGATAAATAACTTGTGCCCCGAGCAACATCTACATAAAATATTACTCGGACTCAGTTCTAAAAAACTAATAAGCTAGAAAGCTCTGTTCACTCCCACGACAGGAACTTATTCTTGGGCAAGTTGAGCAGGGGTGCCCACGGGGGGGGGGGGGGGGGTATGGCACAAGTTGCGTGATCAAAATTTAGGAGGGGTTGATTTTTTTTTGAACTAATTTTTTATTTAAATTATCTATCAATTTATTTTTTAAGTTAAATTATTTACTGATTTTTGTTAATTTAAAGTATTTATTAATTCATTTTTAATTTAAATTATTTCTTTAGTATTATTTATTTTTTGTGTGTGCTTGGAATGTATGGAGGAGGGGAAAAAACGATTATATTTTGCGCATAATTAGTACTTTTAAAAATTAATATGTGAAAAAATAAAATAAAAAGCACAAGACGGTTGTAAACATTTTTTTTGGGGGGGGGGGGATTTGCGCCATTGAGCTTGGGCGAAATATGGACCCCTAAAAAATTCAAAGTTTACAACAAAGTACACTGCTCGACATTAAAAATGCAACACCAAGAAGGAGTGGTCAAAAATTCATGCAAATTTTACCGTAGACGCACGTCACTGAGTTATGCAAATAATATGAAATGCGCAGCTCTCCGACGCACGTGAAGTAAGATATAAGAGAATGAAGTTGAAAAGTGGGCTATGTTCATGTTGGTTTTTCTGCCAGACTAATTATCGGAGAAATTTGGTTTTTGTCTCGAAGGATACGTGTGATAGGAGGAAATGCCACGCCGTCCTCAACGAAGACACTTCCAGCATATAGACGGCTTTACAAGGGGTATGGTGATCGGACTGAGAAGGGGAGGTTGGTCCATACGTCAAATTGCAGCTGATACCCACATGGATGCAAGCACTGTGCATCGGCTGTGTCGGAGATGGTTGGAAAGAGGAAATGTAGCCACATTGAGGGGTGCAGGTGCAGCCAGAGTGACGTCAGACCGCTTGGATCGACGGATTCACCGACAAGCTGTGGCGGACCCGCAAGTCACTTGTACGTCGATTCTGCAGCACGTGCAAGGTACCCTGGATGTTCCTGTGTCGACCAGAACCATTTCCCGTCGACTGGTTGCACGTGGCCTGCAATCACGGCGCCCGCTAAGAAGACTGCCATTGACCTCACAGCACAGACTCCAACGTTTGGAATGGTGCCGGACCAGAGCGACGTGGATGGCAGAATGGCAAACCGTAGTGTTCTCAGATGAATCCCGCTTCTGTTTGTCCAGCGATAGTCATCGCATACGTGTGTGGCGTCGACGTGGAGAAAGATCGAATCCGGCAGTAACTGTGGAACGCCCCACAGCGCGACAACGTGGCATAATGGTTTGGGTCGCTATTGCATACAATTCCGTATCACCTCTAGTTCGTATTCGGGGCACTATGACGGCCCAACGATATGTAGATAATGTACTGCGGCCGGTGGCAATCCCCTACCTTCAGGGTCTGCCAAATGCAATTTTTCAACAGGATAACGCCCGGCCTCACAGTGCTCGAATCAGCCAACATGCTCTACGAGGTGTACAGATGCTTTCCTGGCCACCATACCCTCCTGACTTGTCACCAATCGAACATGTGTGGGACGTGATTGGACGCCGTTGGCAGAACCTGTCACTGCCTCGTTCAGAGGACGAACTGTGGCAAATGGTTGAAAGGGAATGGAGTGCCATCCCTCAGGACACCATCCGCAGGCTTATTGACTCCATGCCTAGACGTGTTTCTTCGTGCATCTCTGTCCGCCGTGGTCCTACTTCTTACTGAGCCGACGCCGTCCTCGCTCTAAATTTTGTTTATTTATTTTGAAATAAATATCACTTATTGTTCCATGCTGTCTCTGTCTTCTTACCAATTTTCATCATTTTCTGACCACTCCTTCTTGGTGTTACATTTTCAATGTCGAGCAGTGTATTTACACATTTTCATTGTACATTTCATTTAACATTCCCTAATGCCATCATGCGCGGATCCAGCATAAAAACGAATGTTGGAAGTGATAACTAAGTAGTAAGATGGTAACAAAGTAATCAAACAGGTTCTAAAATATGTTCCATTTTTGATAAAATGCAGCCTATAATTTCATTATTTATAAACATTGTTGAAGTTTCAAATTCCTAAAGTCATTTAAGACTGAAATTCTACTGAAAGAAGCTCTAAAACTAAATTCAGTGACGCAACAGCTCATGGGGGACAAACATACTGTGCCCATCTCAGCTTTCGTGACCGAGGGCTCAGGGTTGCAAGGCAAATGTTCCAATAAGGTGGTTGGTGCAACGCGGAGACCCAGGGTTCAGTTCGAAAGCATGCTTGGTACTCATATTATCTACCCATTGAAGTGATGAAAGGAGAAAGTGTAATACTAATAATCAAAAATGAACACTTGCTAGAGGTGAAAAGCTTTAGCATTTAGATGCAATGCACTATATTTATATTATGAATTTAACACATTTATTGCATTTTGTTATTTTATTCATATTTTACGACTGATAAAATTAGAGTTTTATGTAGTTAATGTCGTTAAAAAATATTTCTTGGGTTTTGTTTTAAATCACCATAATATTTTTTTTAACTTTTTTTTGACAGGAGGAAAATTAAGTTTTGTGAGGTGAAATCTATAAAACAGTAAAACCATAATATTTATGAATTCAAATGACACAAGACGTTCTGTTAAGAACTAAACGAGCCCTGTCGATGAACGGGAAAGTCGATGTACTTTCCCGTACATCGACATCGGCATTTTAGCATCTGATCAATATTCTACTAATTAGCTGAGACTGAAAATTTAGTCAAACATACCTTTTTAGCACTTAAAGCTGATTTCTAAGTGCAAAATATACTCCTCTCATCAGATGAAATAGACACGTAAAAAGTAAATAAACGAATAAATAAAGTTTTGTCTCACCTTTTACAGAATGTAGCTGTTATAGTTCTTCCATAAAAAACTTCCTCAATCGTTTTCAATAAATAAATAAATAAATAAAAGTACAAAGAACATCAAAACACATTTTATCAAAGAAAGAAAGAAAAAAATCGTTCTTTAATAAAATGTCTCGAAGTTCATTTTTAATCTGTTATAAGTTGTTAAATATAAATAAATAATAAAATACTCTCCTGAAAAAAAAAATTTGTAGCAATAAAAAAAAAGTCGCCTGCCAAAAGCTAGTAGTAATAATAATAATAAATAAAACAAAACAAATAAGTAAGTAAACAAAAAAATCGTCTGCCCAGTCAGTCATCTTTTTCTGAGCCTGCATTTTCGCCGTGTTTGCGGAGTCGGAGTCGGAATCAGAGTACTTACAGAAGATTATTCAGAAGAGTACTTTACATACATTATTTATCAAAATCATTTTCTCACAAAGTTAGTTTGAAGCAAATCCGCTTTTAAGTTTAGGATCAACATTCAAGTTAAATTTCCCCGTAGGCGCTAATGTTTTTTTACTGAACGGTTCAACATTGAACGAAAAATGGTTCAAATTAAAAAGCGAAATATTTGAATCAGCCTCTCCAAGATCTTTCGAACAAAAAAAAGTTTATTCAATTCGGACGGTTCACTTAAAAGTTATTAGGTGGGAGAGCTTGCTTGGTCGGTTCAATGTTGAACGAAAAAATGTTCAAATTGAAAATTTAAACACGGTAATGAAGTATCCTTGCTGAGATCCTTCGAACAAAAAAAAAGTTTGTTTAAATCGGATTGTTCATTTAAAAGTTGTTAGGGGTGACAGCTTGCTTGAGCGGTTCAATGTTGAACGAAAAATTGTTCAAATCGGAAATGAAAATACGGGAATGAAGTATCCTTGATAAAATCTTTCGAACAAAAAAAGTTTGTTCAAATCGAACTATTCACTAAAAAGTTAGTATCGCGGGACAGTTCGTTTGAACTGTTCAAAGTTGTACCAAAAATTGTTCAAATCGAAAAATCAAATATGGGAATAAGCTGTACTCGCCGAGATCTTTCCAGCAAAAAAAAAATTTGTTCAAATCGGAATGCTCATTCAAAAGTTATTAGGGGGGACAGACAGGCCGACCGACACACAAATTCTCCATCTCAATACCCTACTTTCCAATTTTTAATTTTTCAATATTTATTTTACTTTTTTGTTTCTTTTCGACTTTTTGTTTTGGACTTGGCGATATTTTTTGATACATTAAGCCACTTTTAATGCTTTTTTCGTCTTTATTTTATTTTTAACGAGAAAGTAGGCTAAAAAAGATCTGACATTACAAGAATGAGCTAGAGGATGGGAGAGAAGAAGCGCACTATTTTGATTTTTTAACCTTGAGAATGGTCGGTTTTTTTATTTTTAAAAATAAAAAACTTTCAGTTTCAATTTTTTAAAGTTCATATTGCTTTTCTTTCCTACTTTTTATGATAAAAAACATGACAATAGGCTTGGTTAAATTTTTGACCTTTTTTTTTCCAATTTTCAATGCGTAAAAAATGTATAGCTTCCAAATAAATCTTATAAACATAAATCGTATTACTTTTGGAATCAACAAAGAGATTTACTGAGGTGCCCTTTCTCCTCAAGGGACATAGTGCATCTCGTTAAATGTTATGGAGCACGCTCTAGAACGAAAGACCCAACCCGTGAAAGAAATAATAAAAAAAAAACTCTCAGCTCCCAATTGAAACGGTGAGTGCATAAACAACGTAAGTCAAGAACTTCAAATTGTTCAGGAGAAAGAAAAAAGTCTTAATTCTAGCATTGTTCCTACTTTCAACGTTCAAATAAAGGCCCGTATCTTTCGAATAAGTAACCTGACTGACGTGATTTTTGGCCTCAACATGCCTCCCACAGCTTGTTTCCACAAAAAAACGAATTTTCGAATTTTCGTGACTGATGTTGTTTTTGCACTCACCGATTCTATTCACACATAGATCTAAAAAATTCGGTGTCACACACTGTGACATGCCCCCCTCTTGTGGGCACTCCTGTATCTTACGGTTATTTTTTTAGCTTCAGTCTATTAGATTTCTATAATAAAAGGGTTCTATTAGGTTTCTTAATTGCACATTTTAACCTTATATTGTTTTCTTTAGAACGACCTTGGTGCGAACCCAGAAAAAGAAGGAAATATTTTGTTCTGGCCTTGAAAGTGCGGTAAGCATTTTCTCAACTCAAAAGTAGAACAAGATGCTTTTGTTTATTTCAGTCTTTCTACAAGCCTTAAATTCAACTCCCTTTCAACAACAAAACGGAAATGCTTTTAAGCGTATGCACAGATGGAATTACACTAACTAACCTCGTTTTGAAATCTCTACCTATGCAAAATTCCTCGAATAACATCTAAAAGCTCAGCCAAGATTATTGAATACTTAAACCATGAACAAAAAAAATATATCAAAACTATTGCACGCATATCAGAGTAAAATAAAAAGCTACCGATTAGAACTTTCAAAAATTCGACGCGAGGCATAGTGCACCTTCCGAGCTCAACGCCATCTACAGACCGGTCTTTCAACCTGAGGTTTTCTTCACTGGGTGGAAGTAGGAAGTAGGTTAATTGCGATACAATATGCGTTTACCCTATGCCATATAAAAGACAATTTTCGTCTAACAGCTTTCAGTTTCAGAGAACGGTCAAAGAAAGGGAACGCGGGACAATAGTAAGTGGAATATTATACCGCATTTCATTTTCACATCTGCTGCCCGGACAATTTAGCGTGTTCCACTAAGAACAATTGAATTGAGGTGCAAGGTCAGTGTTTTAATTTCAAAAATTCCTTTAAAACATTTCAGCCATTTTAAAATTAAAATCACTTTTTAATGTATTTTTCTTGTTGAAATTACTAATCTATAATATCGAAAATTTAATTGCAAAAGAAGATTTTGAAAACAGGTACATCTCTTGCTTTAATTGAATTTTTATTTTCAATTTCGAATTTTTTATTGAATGTAAAAACTGAATATGTTAATTTTAAGTCTATATTAAAAGAAAATTAATCTTTTTTTTCCTTTTTTTTTCAAAATTGCTTTTTTAAATTTATAATTGTCAAATTAGAATGATAGTTTTTAAATTTGAAATTTCGTTTTTTAAATACGAGTGTAATTAATACTTTTGCTTACAGAGAATATAAGTGCATAGTTTATTTTATTTATTTATTTATCTATTTATTTTGTTATAATGATACGTCTATCAGTATCATAAATCATTTTTAAAAGATAAAGTTTTCTTGGAATGTGTTATATGTTTTTGAAGTTTAAATTTTTTGGTTGTGCCTATTACCTTCCACTGTAAGTGGACTAGAACATATATATTTATCACTTACTTCCGGCCTACCACAAACACTTAATGCAACTACTTGTGTTACTCAAATTTCCTCTTTTAAAAATAATTTCCTTTTTTGATTGTTTTTGTAACTTTTGATTTACATTTTCATTTACTTATTTATTTCTCTACTCATTCATTTATTTATTCATATAGTCTTTTATTTGAAGTAAAATTGTATTGCTCGGCGATCCTCCTTACACTCGTCAATATTATTGTTTCTGTCAGCACTTTTAAAAAATTTACTTCGTCTCCTCCTTAAAACAACTTTTACTTCAACAAACTATTTTGACTTTTGCGAATTAGCTTACCCTGCCTCCCTGTTATTGCAGTAATAAAACTTTTTAAAATTCTATGAAAACGAATTTCGCTATCTTGAGATCACGATATAAAATTGTAACATATTACATGTCCGCTAAGTTGCTCCTCTTTGGAATCAATGGGTTTTTCTGCACTACGGTTTTATTTTATTTATTTCTTTTTTCTCAATTTACATAGTTGTGTTGAATTTGATTAAAAGGAGTTGAAAAATATGATCAATTTGGAAGGCTCTTGGGAATTATTAACCCATTTGTTAGCTTAGAGAAATTGCTTTAGTGAATAATTTTTCTGCTGCGAACATGGTTTGATAACAATACCTTTCTTTTTAGCTTTCTTACCTTTCTTCACCACTACTACAGCAAAGAAAACTTTAAGTTGACTACAGAACCACTTTAAATTTAAAAAAAAAACATTATTTAAAAAAGAGTTTTAATCATCAAATTATTGAAAATATCGAGTCGTAAGTAAATAAGATCCCCTTAAATACATTAATCTCAGAACTTAAAGTATTTTACGATTATTGTCAACTTTCTGTCGAGAAACACCGATTCCTGAGGGATTCAGTTTTTAAGGTTATTTCCAAATAATTTTCTCATTGGTTGGTTTCACTTCTCTATTGAATGCATTTTTTAAATGCTTTTTGACACCTCTCTGCATTGATTTCAGAAATCTTACGGACGATGAATCCTTTACTTATAAGTCTTTAAATCTTTTAAGAATTGTTCATCTAAATCTAAAGTTCAATAAATCACTACTTAAAAGAAAAGAAACTAAATGGAGTCAATTGAATAGTGAAAAAAGGTTTAAATGATTCATTTTGTATCAAAACCAGCTGAATCTTCTCCTTTCTTTCTTTTCGTTTTTAACGGGGAAGACAAAAAACTTTTCATGCCCTACTCTGTAAAAGATAGATGTTGTTTTTACAGTATAATACAGCTCATTTTGTAGTAATAAACTGTAAAAATTGCTAATTTTTACAGTAATAAACTACAAAATTGTTAACTTTACACTAATAAACTGTAAAACTACTGCTTTACAGTAATAAACAATAAAATTGCTAATTTTACAGTTTATTACCGTGCATTTTACAGTTTTCAACTGGAACCTATGCTTCCTGTATTATACTATTATTTTTACAGTACAATACAGCTAACGCTGTGGCAGGCCCGTCATTTAAGGGGGGGAGGGGGTCAATTGCCCCCCCCCTGACTTTGAGAAATCAATGTATTTACATATAAGTGGGCGTGGTTTTTGTTGTTTTCTGGTGAAATTGTATTGTGTTTTTACCCTTTGCCCCCCCCCCCTCCTCCTGGAAAAACTTGAAATGCCGTCCTGTGCTGTGGTATTAAACTGTAAAGTTGCTGCTTTACAGTAATAAACTGTAAAAGTGCTAGTTTTACACTTTACTACCGTGAATTTTACAGTTTTAAACTGCAACCTCTCTTGCCAGTATTATGCTGTAAAAACAACAGTTTATTTTTTGCAGTGTACCCACTTTCAAAAGATTTTTCTTTTTCCGTTTGAAAAACATTTGGTTCCCGACTTCATTTGTGTTTTTGTTTTTTGAATTAGCGGTACGTAGATATTAGTCCATATTTCCAATTTCAATCCTTTCACCATATTTAATACCTACAAATTCGCGGAAGGTTTCAATTGAGAAATCCAGAAAATAAGTAAGCTATACATGTATGTGTTTCGATTAAAATAGCATTAAATATGTGAAAAAGATGTTATGATGAGCGCCCTCATGTGTAATTTTTGAGGGAGCAGGGAGGCTAAGAAAGGATTTAGGTTTTAAGTCATTAATTTAAACGATTATTATTATTATTATTATTATTATTATTATTATTATTTTAACATTTTATCTGATAATTTACTTCTTACCTGCTTCGGATGAAAGTTTTTCGGATTCTTTCCCTTATTGTAATGGGGATTTTTAATCACCGCTGTACTTATTATAGTCTTGGACATATTTTACTGTAATACGTGGCACTTAAAATAAAATCCTTCCAACTTCAGTCTAAAGGATCTTCATTCATATCTTTGTTTTCAATCGAAGACCGGTCTGTCCTCTAAAATAGTTGTTACAATTTTGAAAGTAAATTCAGTGCAGAAAGTTATATTAAAATGTTTTAAAAAATTTTAACAACATTCATTCATTAACGGCTTTTTTTCCTTTCTCTTCTTTCTTTTTTTTAATGTTTCGATATTTATGTACACAATTTATCTTAAAAATTGGCCGTCCTAATGTCTAAAAGGGGCTCGGGTCCCCTCTGCCCTACTTATGGAAAATCATTTAGTGATAAAATAATATTAAAAATTTTTAAACCATTGTAGCTTACAGAACAGCTATAAATGTACAATGCGATTTTGTCTCAAAATGCAATCGGCACTTTATTAAATGAAGATGAAAAAAAATGTTTCTAATTTTAAATCAACACCATGAGGAGTGAACTTATAAATAGAAAATTGATCTCATAAATCTGCTTATGGTGGAAAATTTCCCTTTTGTACTCTTCGTTGTGTCTTAACAGTACGCCTGAAGTTCAATGCCATGCCGGCACTTTCAGTTACATGTTCGATAATTATCGCTTTCTTTCAACTAACTCTGAACTAGTGAACCTGAACGGATTCTGAAAGGATTATTCGATTTGCCTGAGTTGCTCAAGCTCGCTTCTAGTCATCTTTTTCAAAATTGAAAGAAAAAACAAAAAAAGAAAAGCAATGGATTAAACGAGAAGAAACATAATCATCAGCTGTTGAAAATGAAAAACAAAAGAAGAACTGTTTTTAAAAGAAGAGTGAGCGACGAAAAGGATATAAAAATAAAGTACTCCTTCCCTCCCAAATTGCTACATTTGAATACGTTTGTACTGATTACTGATACTGGTTATATTTCTTAGAATTTCAAATAACAATTTTTTCCAACTAGACTGAATGTTTAAGACAAAATGAAACGAAGCATTTGAAAACAGTATTTCTTTGAATAAATATTTAAAATATAAAGGTTACTTTCAGGCTATTTCAAATACATTTATTTGTTTTGTTTCTAGAACGTGAGAATTTTATTTATTTGCATTATATCCACCAATTACAATACTAAATATATAAATGATGAAATTTCTTCTGTTGAAAACGGATGGATATCACCCCCTACGGATACCATGAGTATGGGTTAATGTATTATCGATCCGTCATATACGTTGTTAAAGATCTCCCTCTGAATACCTTGAGTAATAGTTTGGACAGTAATAAATTTCAATTTAAATAAAGACCTGCCATAAAAATACTGCCGTCGATAATAACTTCTATCTGGATACCCTGATTTAGTGTCATGGATCCCTCATATGAGTAGTACGGTTCGACTTAGATGATAAAAAGAGTTATCATAAGGAGAATCACAGTACAGAATACTGCCGTCAATTATGACTTTCCTCTGGATACTCTGAGGAAGTGTCATGGATCCCTCGTAAATCTACAGTTCAACTTAAATGAGGAGCTATCATAAGTTGAACCGCGGTACAGAATACTGCCGTCAATAAGGACTTCCCTCTGGATACACAGGGCTAGCGCCACGGATCCCTCATCTCAGTACTATGGTTCAACTCAAATGAAGAACTATCATAAAGATAATCATGGTATAAAATACTGCCGTCGCTAATGACTTCCCTCTGGACTCCCGGATCTCTAGTGTCATAGATCCCTCATATCAATTCTATGGTTTAACTGAAATAAGGAGCTATCATAAGAAGAACCACAGTGCAGAATACTGCCGTCGATAAGGACTTCCCTCTGGATACCCTGAGCTAGCTCCATGGATCCCTCATATGATGCAACTTAACTATGATTCAACTTAAATGAAGAGCTATCATAAAGATAATTCATAATAGAAAATACTGCCGTCGCTGATGACTTCCCTCTGGGCTCCCGGATCTTTAGTGTCATAGATCCATCATATCAGTTCTATGGTTCAACTTAAATAAAGAGCTATCATAAGGAGAATCACAGTAGAGAATACTGCCGTTGCTGATTGCATCAACGAAATGTTTCAATTTAAATGAAGACTTTTTATGAATAGAATCACGGTAGAGATGGTAGAGAGTTCTGTCGTTGATAAGGAATTTCCATAGATACGATTCCATTGTGTTATGTATCCATCATATCAGTAACTTGTTTCAATTTAAATGAAGAAATGTCATACAGAGAAATTCTTAAAAAGAATCAACTGGTCCTAAACATATTGTTAGGTTGTTCTTTGCGAATGTTTCAATTTTTACATAAGGTTATTTCATTTGATATTTTTACAGCAGTCCTACAAATTTCGAGCGCAAATCAGAGTCCGATTAACCCAAGCTTATGCCCAGGTCTCAATAAAGTTTGCTACTCCGGCTCAGCCGAAAAGCTACAGTTTCAAAGTAGTGGAACGTCAATAATCCGGACGTCAAAAGTCCGGACCGTCGGTAATCTGGATTTACGCTCTGAATACGATCTGGATTAAATATGAAAATAAGATAATGAAGACGGCGGTGTTAATGAAGTGACAGAAATATGCAGCACGATCTCGAGCTTTGAACAATGCGAGGAAAAGGACGCCAGTGAGTAGTTAGCTGTCGATAACAACGATCCTGGATACCAGATGTTGACCTTTGACGAAATTTCTGCTATAGAGTATGACAACGACCCAGAACCAGTTGAATCACATGGTGAAGCTGAAGACGAAATTGAAAAAAAAGTGTCGATACATTCAGAGGCATTTACGCAGCAGAAACTCTGATGTCATGGTTCGAGAAACAAAAAGAGGGCACACCTTCTCAGGCTCATTTTGTTAAAACGTATTAAGGGCTTGGCTGCAAAAAACGAGCAAGAACTGCAGTACAGAAGTCAATTAAAGACTTTTTTAAAAGCCCTGACGATGTATAGAGTGGTTAATATTCTTTAACTTCATACTGTGCGGTTTTGTTTTATTTTGTTTTTTACTGTACTGTACCTGAACTCTATTTCACATTTTGTGTTGTTTTAGTTTCATTAAAGTACAGTACCGAGTAATACACGGCAGCTCTAACTGTAATTTCCCACTATAATTGTGAAGATACAGATGTAAGTAAATTTGCAAGGTTTCAGTTTCGTTTCTGTGGTGTTAAAGCAAAAAAATAGCCTATTTTCGAAAATCCGGATTTTTTGATAATCCGGATGGGGTCCGGTCCCAATTAATCCGGATTATAGACTCCAGACTGTATTTTTTGAAACAAAAAAGTGAAGAAAAAGAGAGAGAGAGAAAGAAAGAAATTTATTATGTTTTGGTGCCCCTAAAATTATGGTTCCCAGGTTCACGGACCTGCAGTACCCTGCATTAATCAGGACCAAGCTCGAATACTTCCCGCTGGTCGGTAAAAAATAAATGAGAAATACTGAAATAAAAATAATATTATAATAATAATAATAATAATTGTAATAGTGATCAGAATGGAAAACCGAAAGTATACAAACAAAAAAGAGTTGAGATTACATATTCTTGCAGATCAAAAACCTTTTATCTTGTAAAATCGCAGTGTTTTTAAAAGCTTCAGGCAATTAAAGAATTTGCATAATTGTAAAACAGATAATCGCTAATGACAGAAAAAATACAATAAGCTTGCCCATTAACACAAATGTGCGAAAAGTCGCCCTTCGTACACCCTCGTTCGCTGAACCGTGAAACAATACCGCTAAAAAAATTTTCTTTCTGTTTTCTTGTCAGCTTATGCTGTGCTATGGCACGCGCACAATTAAACTGTTTGCCTAAATTCCGACGCCTTTTGGCGGGTGACCTCAAGAACGAAAAAGAGAGAGAGAAAAGGTATTTTCTGCTCCATTGCGCCGGTCATGGTTGCATAAATGGCAAAGAAATACATAAGTAACGGTTGAGCCCGTTCTTAACGGATTACAATGCATTCAGTGTCAAGCCGCACACAAATTAATGGATCAGTTTTAACAAGAAAAAAAATCCTGAATAACAAAAGGGATTTTAGGTGCTCTTTTTTTTTTCAAGAAATTCTTTCATGCAATTATGGAATTTCAACATTCCTATCAGGTACTATGACGATTAGTAATAAAAAATAAACTTTGTAAATCCATCCACCTTTATATTGCATCCCAATTAAGTTTTTAGCCCATTAATGCCTGACATTTTTTTTTCAAAGATATTTTGTATACTGATTACAAATAGTGTTTATTAGACAGGAAAAATATTTTAAAAAAGATGTGTAGTGAAGATCTTTATCTCTACCAATAATAAAGCTGAAGGTTTGCCTTTGTTTCTTTCTGTCTGTCTGTTACGCGCGTAGCGGCAAAACCGTTCGATCGATTTTCATGAAATTTGGCACAAAATTATTTTGTAGCATGTGGTTATGCACTATGAAGCGATTTTTCGAAACTTCTATTTCGTTCTTTTTCTATTCTAATTCTTAGCAAAAATTCGATAAAATAGGGAAGAAATAGTTCATAAACATTTTCAAATCTTATATCATTCGAAAGCTTGAAATTTTCTTCATAAAATGAAGTTTTTTCGAAGTTTCTACGATCATACGCCATAAAATCAATCGCCCCTCCCTTGGAATATTTTTGGATCCGCCCTTGGTGGTTCGAACTATAACATTTTAAATAATGGACTTTTAATTCATTCGTGGTGAATAAATTAAAAAAATTAATGCACACATCCTTTTTATTCCATTGCTAAATGAACTTTTCACATACGTTCCCTCTTTAGGGGCAACAAAATCTTTGCATGCTTTAATTTCGAGTGACTCGGCAATAAATTTGGTTCGAATAAATACGGTGGCTGCAGCTGTGCGTCTATTGATATGGAGTAACTTAACCGATATATCTGGTGTAAGGTTAAACCATGGTATGTAACTATAGCGTAACATTTCACCAATTTCTGTGTAAGGTTACACTTGAATTCGCTGTCTAAAGAAGGAACAGCAATTATCAGGCTGGAACATTATTTTCAATTTTTCGCTTATTTACCGTTTGTCGGGCTCATGCTTTCCCACTGCCAATTTGACACAAAGTGGTAAGTTATTTTAATTTCAGACGATAAGATCGAGCCCAGAACCGCCATCTTACTGCGTACAGAGAGTTCTCAAAGCAATGCAGGTGTGTTTTACCAGTCCACCGGTTAAGGCATATCCTAGTTACGTTCATAGGACTTTAAGAGACCTGCGCCGATGTTTCTCTTAGCGCATGCGCTTTGAATAAAACCCCAGTAATTTTATAGCTTGGTGGAACTTTACACAGGCTACGTGAAACTTTTCTCCATCAATGAGAATTTTCTTAAAATTGAAACAGCTTACTCCAAAAGTTATGTATCGTTACACCCATTTTTTATATACCGTATCACTCCCAACAATTTTAACTGTCCACATTTTTTTACAGCTAAATATCCCCTTTGATCTCGTTGAGACAAAAAGTGAAAACTCTTAGGGCAAAAAAAAAAAAAAATTGGGTATGACAGCTGGTCAAAATTCGACTAGAAGCAAGCCTAGCAGTTAAATCAAATTGCAATAACTCCAAGGAATCACATTTTTTTTTTTTTTTTCGTTGTATCGAGGATTTCATTGCAATAAATTTAAGCAATGTAATGACAATTAAAGTTAGACTGAACAGTTATTTTGTTGAAAGGAATAATTAGTTGCATTTGTTTTCGCAGTAATGATTATTTTACATATAAATTGTATCCCTTACCTGTATAACAGTTTGCCTATTCTGAAGGACCCGTCAACTGCAGGACTGAACCTAAGAAACAAGTAAATAGAGTTATTGAAGTACTAAAGCAGCGAAGAATTTATATTTTTTTTATTATTCATGTAATTTAAAAGATAGCAATGCTTTAACCACATTTTGAAAATCATTTTTACAATCTCATTTTCTTTTTCCTCGCACACACTCTCTCTCTCTCAATTTATTGATACAAATTGTTACAGTCATTAGTCACTTGAAGAGTGACATCATTCGAAACACTCCGTACTTTTTCTTCTTTTTTTTTGAATAATATTATGCTAATATATTTTATGTTTGTGTATACACTGAAGTGACAAAAGTCATGGGATAGCAATATGCAAATTTTCAGATGGCAGTAGCATCGCATAGAACAGGTATAAATGCGCAGTGCTTTTACAGAGCTTTCATTTCTGTTCAAGTTATTCATGTGAAGAGGTTTTAACGTGATGATGACCGCACGACGTGAATTAACAGACTTTGAACGCGGAATGTTAGTTGGAGCTAGACGCATGGGTCATGCCATTTCGGAAATCGTTAGAGAATTCAACATTCCCAGATCCACTGTGTCAAGAGTGTGCCGAGAGTATGAAATTTCAGGCATAACATCCCACCATGGACAGCGCAGTGGTCGACCGCCTGCACTTAAAGATCGAGACCGGCGACGTCTGCAAAGAGTCGTAAATTCTAACAGACAAGCAACACTGCGTCAAATCACCGTAGAAATCAATGTGGGACGTACAATGGACGTGTCTGCTAGAACTGTGCGGAGAAATTTGGATTTCTTGGGCTATTCCAGCAGAAGACCGACTCGAGTGCCTTTACTGACAGAACGACATCGCTTGCAGCGACTCTCGTGGGCACGTGAGCATATCGGTTGGTCCCTAGAGGAATGGAAAACCGTGGCCTGGTCCGATGAGTCACGATTTCAGCTGGTAAGAGCCGATGGTAGGGTTCGAGTGTGGCGCAGACCCCACGAAGCCATGGACCCAAACTGTCAGCAAGGCACTGTTCAAGCTGGTGGTGGCTCCGTAATGGTGTGGGCTGTTTTTTCATGGCATGGACTTGGTCCTCTAGTGCGACTGGACCGAACATTGACTGGAAATGCTTATGTGCAGCTACTTGGAGATCACTTGCAGCCATTCATGGACTTCATGTACCCAAACAACGATGGGATTTTTATGGATGACAATGCGCCATGTCACCGGGCCACAACTGTTCGCAATTGGTTTGAAGAAAATTCTGGACAATTCCAACGAATGATTTGGCCACCTAGATCGCCCGACATGAATCCCATTGAGCATTTATGGGACACCATCGAGAGGTCTGTTCGTGCCCAAAATCCTGCCCCATCAACGCTTTCACAATTATGGACGTCTATCGAGACAGCATGGCTCAATATTCCTGCAGAAGACTTCCAACGACTTGTTGAGTCCATGCCACGTCGAGTTGTTGCACTTCACCGGGCAAAAGGAGGGCCGACACGATATTAAGAGGTATCCCATGACTTTTGTCACTTCAGTGTATTTTCTTCCGGATATTACGAATACTAAATTACTTCACATACAAGGTTATTTTTTCTTATAAACGCAGAACATAACCGTTAAACATACCTCAAGGGTTCAGAGCTTCTTTCTTCTTTCCAGTGTTTTACATTAAAACGCATTATCAACAAGATCTCAAGGATGCGGGGTTTATAGTCTGATCACGTAGATATTTAACAACTTCAAGAGCAGATAGACCTTCGTAATGAAATGACGGAAGACATCAAGTTCAAGTGTACTGTCCATCAGTTTATAAATAAATTTTAATTAAAAGGTGTATGGTACTAATTAAAACGTGAAATATATGTATTTGGAATCTATTGAGCTATTTAGAGACATTTGCGAATTAATTAAAATTATAATTTAAAAAAACTAAAAATACGCTTTTAAACTATATTTCATGATACTCTAACTGATCCTTCTTTGATAACTTTCCTGCTGATTTTCAAAACTATTGAATATCCGCTCAGCTTACATGAACTTATAATACATCAACATGTAATTTAGTTCAGCCTTTAGTATTAATAATAATATTAAATGTGTTACATTTATATTTTCAAAGAACGTGAATTTTATCTTTTATTCAGAGTTACATACACACAAACAATTGAAACACTTATAATACATCAACATGTAATAATATAGTTTAGCATTTAGTATGAATAATAGTATTAAATATATTACTTTTATATTTGTAAAGAACGTGAATTTTACTTTTATTCAGAGTTACATACATACATACATACATACATACAAACCCACATGTGAAACTAATAAAAGCGTATTAATTTATAATTAATTTTAAGAATATTGAAAGGTTTATGTATCTCTTAAAAGGAGAAATGATACATTTATAATCCATTGAACTGTTTCGAACCGCTTTTTATTTCTATTTTTACTTTCTTCTATATCTATTATATAGAAGAAAGTATTGGTTTCGTGAAAATTTTCGAATGTCGAATTTTGACGGATTTGCACGTTTTGAGGTGCGCTGAGTCCATTTCGACCATTTTTGGAAAATGTCTGTCTGTGTGTCTGTGTGTGTGTCTGTGTGTGTGTGTGTGTCTGTGTGTGTGTGAGTCTGTATGTGTGTGACCAGTTTTTGTGGCCGCGCTAGAGCAAAAACTACTGCATGAAATCGAACAAAAGTTTTTTCACATATGTACCACCATGTGAACTGGTGCACCTGACTTTGTTTAGCGAATTCCTCCAAGGGGGGTGGAGCAATCGCACGTGTTCTGCGCGTGGGTGATTGCTATATCTCAGGAAGTAACCGGCGGAATCAAACGAAAATTGGTCCATAGGTAGATCCTATAGAGTACAGGTGCTGATTCAATTTGTTTGTCAATATCTCGAAGGGGGGTGGAGCAATCGCACGTGTTCTGCGCGTGGGTGATTGCTATATCTCAGGAAGTAACAAGCGGAATCAAACGAAAATTGGTCCATAGGTAGACCCTATAGAGTACAGGTGCTGATTCAATTTGTGTGTCAGTATCTTGAAGGGGGGTGGAGAAATCGCACGTGTTCTGCGCGGGGGTGATTGCTATATCTCAGGAAGTAACAGGCGGAATCAAACGAAAATTGGTCCATAGGTAGACCCTATTGAGTACAATCGCTGATTCAATTTGTGTGTCAATATCTCAAAGGGGGGTGGAGCAATCAAAAGTGCTTATTTTGTCATTGCACCTACTGTATCTCGAGAAATATTGAAGAGATTTGAATGAAATTTGGAATAACACTAACCCAATAAGGAAGCAAGCATCGATTAAATTTTGGCGCCAATCGCCCCAGGAGGAGGGTGGGGTGATTTTTGCGCTTAGTCAACAATGCGAAAAATCAATTCATTAAAAAATCGCTTTCACGCTATTTAATTATCAAAACAGCTGAAAACTTTCAATGATTTGAAATTTTTAACTGTTGCCAATTTCTTTTTACTAACAAATAAAATGTTTGCAATTAATCTAAACAAGGCTTTTGCAATGATTTCCAATTTCGCTCATTGATTCTGCATTTGCAGGGTTATTACGATAATTGGGAAATTGGAGCTGTTTCCAATTATTCGAGCGAGTACGTATTTTATTTTGTAACTGGAATTCATAAGATAGATATAGAAGAAAGTTTCGTGACGGCCACGACAGCTAGTTCAATTTTATAAATGTAATCAAGTACATTAATTGTGGATTGTATCTATCGCTTGTAATATTAAATGGTATAATAACGAAGTCAATAAATTTTTAAATCAATTACTTTTTAATTGTCAATGTTGGAAAATCAGAATCAAGTTGCTTTTAAAATATCGAATCGCGAACTTAGATTTAAAGTTAATCGAAAAGGTTCAAATATACCCCAAATGACTACAACTACATTCAAGGTAAATTCCTTGTTTTACTGCACTCTGAATTTTCAATAATCAGAATAAAATTGAATATTGTTTATTTTAGGGGAAAATCTGTGATGTTATCCATAAAACTTTTACTACTTTTATTTGCTGTTGGTAAGTTTGCCTTTTTATTTTTATGTATTTATTTACATTTCGTCATTTTATTTAACTGCTTGATGATCATTAATTTTATTTTAATTGCGGTTTAAGTACTAATAAATGCAAATACAAAAGGGGCGACCAGCAAATAGGTTCTCAGTGCATTGAGTTAGTTCTAGTCAGCTTATCAATCTCCAGTGAAGATCAATAGCCGCCTTAAAGCTACCTATTCCCTTGCTGGTTACAGCTTCTTCCGATAAGCTGTTTTAAGTGCCAACAGTTTTACTGAAGTAACAATTTCTCCTCGTTTCTCTTAGTTTTGGAGTAAAACAAGTTAAAGCAAACCTTCTATTCCTGGCTTCCTTGCAAAAATTTAAACCATAAAGATCCATCATTACGATAAATTTAAACAGCTGAATCAAGTCCTCTCTGACTTACCCTTGCTCAAGATTATATCTACTAAGCCTTTAAAGTTTGATATCTTAATCTAAATCTGAAAGTTTTCCCAAAGTGACGTAATAGTCCTCTCTTGTGAACCTTTAGTATAAAGAAACATTTTCTTGACATAAGGTGATCCAAAACTGCAAATGAAATCTTATCAAACTTCTTTTTAAAAATAAAAAAAAGATTTAGTTATTAGAAAATGCTTTCAATACTATCTACTTATATTAAAAACTGAGTATCTTTCTAACTATCTTTCTTTCTATGTCACGCTTCTTTCTCCTGAACGCCAATGAACTGAAAGTCGAACCAGGTACCGATAGATAGGTAATTTTTCAGGCTTCATTAGTTTCAATCTATATAATTATACGATTTTAATTAGCGAAGATATCAATTAATAAGTAGTCAAATTTAAAGCGATTAAGCCTAATAAATGATTAAACTTCCAAGACATTTTTTCTTACCGTTGCCATTTTGAATTAAAACGTTAATTAAATTATTGAACTATTTAAAGCTCCAAGATATTTATTTCTTTCCGTTGCGATTTTAAGGCAGGGATTCAAGTGAAACACGGACGATCGCAACTCACCAATGCAATCGCAAATTCCAAAATTTGGATTCAAGTGAAACGAATTCACTTGAATTCGACTTACAGTAGCGGTTGCAATATGCAAACGCCTCGAAGCGATTGCAATGGTGTTTCACTTGAATTCGGCCCTAAATTAAAACGTTAATTAATTTGAACTTTTTAAAATGAAAGAGTGTTATTTTTTTCCATTGTCATTTTGAATACGTGTTATAACAAAATTCTAACAATTGTTTTTATTCTAATTATTAATGACATATTTTTTCTCTGGTACCATTTTGAAAATGTGTTTTTAAATAAAATTGCAATTGCTGTTTTTAGAATGGACTTTTTCTGGCTGCGATCCAAATATTAAAAGAACTTTTTCGTTTAGAATTTTGCAATTAATTTTACAGGAAGAAAGCGGTTTGGAAATAATTGTTTTTGGAAAGGAATTTTATTTGTTATTTAGGGAGAGTGCTAAGTATGCGCTACTTGACATCGTCTTTATTTTTGAGGAAGTATGTGCAAATAATTCGATTGATTCTTTGATGCAGGAAAGCTTTTTAGCGAGCCGCTTTAGCGGGGAGTAGTTTATTAAACTTTTCCTTGGTACTTTAAAGGCGAGCCGCCTTGGCGGCGAGTAGTGAATTGAAACTTTCCTCGCTACTGTAAAGACGAGCCGCCTTGACGGCGAGTAAACTGTTTAAACTTTCCTCATTTCTTTAAAGGCGAGCCGCCTTGGTGGCGAGTAGTTTTCTCAAACTGCCTTCACTACATTACAGCCCGTGCAACGCCGGGCTACGCAGCTAGTTTATGTTTAATAAACGTTGATTTCGCTTTTGAATTATAACATTTCCAATGAATCTCCTTTCAAAATCGAAACATTCTTATCATTTTTTGAAAAAAAAAAAAACTACCAATTATTCCATCTTGAAAACAATTGATAGTAGATTTTCAACTGCAACACTGTCATAGATTAGAATACATCTGTAGAATTTCAATCTGTAACAATGTCAGAAGAAACTACAAATATATAGACAAAATGTATCTTTAAATTGCCATATAGTACACATATCTTCAAAAACACATTTCCCTTTTGTTCTTGAATTAAAACCGAAACAGTTTAAGAGTTTTTAAATCTTAAAACTAATTCTTTTTTTTTCTTTTAGCTTTGACAACAGCAGATGAAAGAGTAAGTTAGAATTCATTTATTTGTGTACTTTTGACTGTCAGTTAAAAGAACAAGAAGTTCTGTCAAGAACTAAACGAGCCTACTTTCCCGTACATCGACATCGGCATTCTAGCATCTGATCATTATTCTCTTGATTATCTAAGACTAAAAATTATGTCAAACATACCTTTTTAGCACTTGAAGCTGATTTCTAAAAGCAAAATATACCCCTCTCATCAGATGAAATAGACACATAAAAAGTAAATAAATGAATAAATAAAGTTTTGTCGCACCTTTTAAAGAATGTAACTGTTACAGTTCTTCCGTAGAAAAATTCCTCAATTGTTTTCAAAAAAAAAATTAAAAGTACAAAGTACATCAAAACACATTTTATTAAAGAAAGAAAAAAAAAAGAAAAAAAAAACTCGTCCGTTGATAAAATGTCTCGAATTTCACTTTTAATCCGTTGCCAGTTGTTAAATATAAATAAAGAATAAAATGCCCTGGTGAATGAAACATTTTTGTTACAAAAAAAAATCGTCTGCCAAAAATAATAATAATAATAATAATAAATTCAATAAAACAAATGAATAAATAAACAAAAAATCGTCTGCACAGTCAGTCATTTTTTTTCGAACTGTTTACTCAAAAGTTATTAGGGGTGACAGCTTGCTTGAGCGGTTCAATGTTGAACGAAAAATTGTTCAAATCGGAAATGTAAATACGGGAATGAAGTATCCTTGAAAAGTTCTTTCCAACAAAAAAAAGTTTGTTCAAATCGGACTGTTCATTAAAAAGTTAGTATCGCGGGACCGGTTGTTTGAACGGCTCAAATTTGAACCAAAAATTGTTCAAATCAAAAAATCAAATATGGGAATGAGCTGTACTCGCCGAGATCTTTCCAACAAAAAAAAGTTTGTCCAAATCGGACTGTTCATTCAAAAGTTATTAGGGGGGGACAGACAGACCGACCGACCGACCGACCGACCGACCGACCGACCGACACACAAATTCCCCATCTCAATACCCTACTTTCAAATTTTTAATTTTTCGATATTCATTTTACCTTTTTATTTTTTTCACTTGGCGATATTTTTTTTTGACTTGGCGATATTTTTTAACTTGGCGATATTTTTTGGACTTGGCGATATTTTTTAGATGCATTAAGCTACTTTTAATACTTTTTTCGTCTTTCTTTTATTTTTAACGGGAAAGTAGGCTAAAAAATAGAAACAAATGAAAATTTCCATGACGTAAAAAATTAGTAAAATATTACAATCCAAATAATTTTCAAATTATTTTTAAGAATTATTCAGTTTAGATTAAAACTTGTTAACCATTTAAGTACCATAAGATTTGAAATAGAAGTTTGTGATGTTTTCAAAAAAAAAAAAAAAAAGATCAATGGGAATTTTTTACTTTTATTTTTTGCGTGTTAAAATTTTGATTTCCATGTGGCATAAAAAAAAAATAATTTCCATATTATTTGTGTTCGATATAACAGGGGTGATTGTTTTCCCGTATTTTACCGGATTTCCGGTATTTTCATGATCCATTCTGGTATTTTCATGTTCCAAAATACCGGAAAATATTTTTAATTATGCTTTTATTTTCTCATCTCTGGATTTTTTTTCCTTTTTCGAATTTTCGATGATTGTACCAATAATTGTTAATACTATTCATCAAATAGAAATGTTAAGATGAAAATTCTAATTGTTTTTTTACCTTAGTAAATTATTTTATTTGCATCTTATATGAGAATCAAATTTTTCTCACTTTTGAACTTTTGATGCTTATTACTCTTAGTTATGAGACAAATAAATGAAATGCAACAAAATGTAACAAATGCAACTTTCATTGCTTTATAAATGCTTTCGCACAACAAACAGTAATTCTGTTAGACTTTTGCGTTCTCCTTAAAATATTTTTTTGGAGATAATTGCTCATCACCAGCTCAAAAGTAACTTTATTACTCATTTACAATTTAATTAAATGCATGTACAATATTTTGACTAAAAACTATTTGAATATATGAAATGTGTTAGTTTATGAAAGGAAATTTATTATGTATGTAAAATTATAAAATTGGGTGTGCTTAAGTAATAGGGGCCTTGGTTTTAACCCCCCCCCCCTTTTTCTTTTAAACTTTCAGGTAGTTTTTTATGAACTCGCAATCATTCCTGGATATAATTCATGAAACAGACCTGAACTTAGGTTACATTTATATGTGTCATGTTTGTCCTTAAAGGTCTAACATCTGAGACTTTACAAAAAGTTGTATTCATTCAATTCTCATTTAAATTTTTTTTTCCATGTTTAAACATTTTCGGATTTTAAGTATTTTATTTCCACTGGTGGATTTAATTTTGAACACTTTTCAAAGATTCCATCATATAGCATTGTATAATAAAGTATTAGGTTTATTTGTTTCAATTAAATCATTCATTTACAACTTCTTTTACATGTGTGTATTCATTTCATGTAAATATTTTATTTTATTTTTTAATTTTTTAATGCAAAATATGAAAAAATCGTTTTCAAATAATTTTTTGATTTATTTAGATTTTAGCTACTAAATTTTGATTAAAAATAAGTAATGGATTTGCTTTAGATATATACTTGACAATTAACTTAATAAGTATTGATAATTAAATATTAATTTAATATTTTGAAATTATATTGTATTCTTGTTATTGTAACATTTGCTATTGCCTAATAGTTAAAAATTAAAAAAATACATAAGACTGACATAAAATAACTACATACATATTAGAAAGGTTATAAATAAATGATTTAAGTGAAATAAATAAAGCTAATAATCCATTATACAATGTTAAATGATGAAATCTTTGAAAAGTGTCCAGGATTAAGTCCACTAGTGTATTTGTATTATTCATTCATTTCATTTACTTATTTAATTTTATTGATTTATATTATTTGCTTACTTTATTTTATTTATTTATATTTGAAGGGCCAGGGGGGAAAAAGATAAGAGTGACCAAAAAGCGATTTCGAGAAAAACGAAGAACAAAGTTTGATTTCTCGTAGTTCCTTATGTAGTTTTTCAAGTTTTCATGCACATTTCGGTCGCTTCTCATCTTTTTTCCCCCTTGTTATTCTACCAGATGATACTAGTCCTTCATAGCTCCTAGATAGCTCTAATATCTCAAAATTGACGAAAAAGTGACTTTCATCTTTTTCCCCCCTGGCCCTTCATTTGTTATTTATTTTTACTTTTATTATAATTATTTATGTTTTTTTTTTCTTGGCACACATTCTTAAATGATGCGAGTGATATTCCAAAGCCAATTCAGTAGCAATTAAGTGGTGTTTCTCATATATCCATCCCTTTGCAGCAAAGACGGCAAGCCGCCTACGGAGCTTACGAGGGGGGCAGCTACAACGGGGCTGCCAGCTACAGCCCGCAACGTCCACAAGAGCAAGCCTACCAACAGCAGGCCTACGGCCCTCCCCAGGGCTATGCCCCAGCACAGGCGCCCAGACCACAGCGCCCTAGAGGGGGATCTGCTCCCGTGAGTCATATTTCCAGCAAATAGATACAGATGACGGTCCCCTCGTCTGCACCGTAAAAAATGAATGTTGTTTTTACAGTATAATACAGTCAATTTTATAGTAATTAACTGTAAAAATTTCTAATTTTACAGTAATAAAAGTTGCTAATTTTGAAGTACTAAACTAAAATTGCTCATTTTACAGTAACAAACTGTAAAATTGCTAATTTTAGTTTATTACCGTGCAATTTACAGTTTTAAACTGAAACCTCGGCTGTCAGTATTATACTGCTGTTTTTGCAGAATAATATTGCTAAATTGTACGGCAATAAACTGCAAAATTTCTAACTTAACGAGTAATAAACTGTAAA
Organism: Uloborus plumipes; assembly: GCA_038373865.1. Classification (NCBI taxonomy): domain Eukaryota; kingdom Metazoa; phylum Arthropoda; class Arachnida; order Araneae; family Uloboridae; genus Uloborus; species Uloborus plumipes. The sequence continues at coordinate 46,359 of JAXGGA010005994.1, read as the reverse complement.
ATTGCTAGTTTTACAGCTTATTACTGTGAATTTTACAATTTTACATTGGAACCTCAGCTGCCAGTATTATAGGGGAGAGGGGGGCACATGTGAACAAAAATTGCCATTTTTGTATTTTTCATTATTAATTTGAAACATAAAAGAAACAAGTGCTATACATGATAAATCAAACATTTGTTAATATTTTTATGCAGTTACCAATCTTCTTCAACAGTAAATTCCAGCCAAAAAAATAAGTCAAAATATGTTAAATTTTGTTCACATCTGTCCCAATAGGGGGGCAGTTGTAAACACGCCTGGGGCACAAGTAAATACGGATACATAAATGGAAATAAAATACACTTAAGCATATTTTTAAGTATACTGCTTATTACACATTAACAAACACTTACAATGAAAATATCATTGTATTTTTTCAACGTGATTAATTGACTCAATTCAACAAACATTGTAGCCTTCAAGTTAAACAGAAAAAGAAACAGAAGATGCAGCTCGACATGAGCATCCTAAAACTGAAGGTGGTGGTAATTTTAGCAGAATATCATCAGAGTGTTCACCATCGATGTATCATCTGTTTTTGGAAACATAAAAGTTTCATTGATAGTAAATAATTGTCTTTTTGGTAGTGAATTCTATGAGGACAAAATCATTCACAGCTAAATTTTCTGGTGCAAGGTTAACTTCAGCATAAATTTCTTGATAGTTGCGGTCTTCAAAACTAATGTCGGACTCAGCGTCCCTTACTGCAGCTCTTAACTGTTCCTTTTTCAACAATTTAGCAAGTTTGACTTTTCTTTCTTTGCAACTCTTTCAGATTTTAATTAAATATTGAGTATTGAAACTTTTAATTATTCAATATTTCTTAATTCGACTATTCAATGTATAATGAAAATCAGCAATTTTTGAAATTGAAATAACTAAATACCATTATGGAGCACAGATGAAATGTTCACGTCTGCCCCTACATGTGTACACATGTGCCCCTTATCTCAACTTTGGCCCAATCTATATTTTTCTCAATGTATAAAAAAAATGCATGAAAACTTCCTTTATTAATGCCACTTTAAGACAAATAAAGTTCAAATCACACACAAAAAAAAAAGTTTTGGATGCGTTTTTACTCGGAGAACTGGAACATAAAAGTATATTGGCACCTTCCAAAACATAAGATCTTTGATAACTTAAAAACAAAATAGTTTAGGTCTTTGAAATTTCAGGCAGGATATAGTACTTGTATTACCATCTACACAATTTTTTTACAGATTTTTCTCTTCATGTTAATTGGGTAAAATATCGTTTGTGCACTAGCGCCTGTTTACATGTGCCCCCTCTCTCCTACTGTAAAAACAACAGTTCCTTTTTTGCAGTGTAGTTGATATTAAGTTGATAAACAAAAATTCTGAATTCTGACTCGGGCGGGGAGTTATCGGTTTCGAATCCCGACTCGGGCATGCTTATGCTTTCTCTCTCCTGTCGTTTCCTTGAATGGAGGCGTTGTGGTGCTGTGAATGGTTGCTTACCCTGCAAATGGGTCCTTATGGCACATTCTCGTACTCAAGTTCAAAAAGGAGTTCGTAAAATTTCTACTTTTAAAATAAACTAAAAAAAAAAGTACATGGTACTTTCAAAGGCCATTGCTTTCACATATTTAGGCAATGAAACTCGATTTACAACATTACGTTAATGTGATTCAAATTCTCATGTTTGTAGGGAAAAAAATTAAATATGAATGACTCTAAATTTCAACAATTTGTGTCTAGACTACAATATTTTTGGACGTCGTTGCATAATCGAAACTTAACGTAAGCCATTTTACCTGTTTGCGAAACTATCTTCTTTGTTTCGATCTTTTCTTTCTTATCATTCAAAACGTAATGTAAAATTATATTTTTCTCATCCTTGTAATTTATCATTTCCATAAAAAGAATAATTGCAAAATAAGCTCTCTTCGTCACAACCAATTTTACAAATTAAAATTTAAGGAATATCTTATGTAACTCAAAGCCAAGAAATTTGAATCAAGGGAGCCCTTTTTGACTTTCTTGATTCAAATTTATGAGAAATTTTCTGAAAGTAAGGCTAAAGGCTACCAAGACTCTTCTAAAATACAGGGTTATTCTAAATGATGGACCCCTTTTTAAAAATTCATATTTATTAAAGTACAAATCCGAAATGAACAATCTTTATTGCAATGGAAAGATGAAATTTCAAATTTTTCTTAGTGCAAAAATTTTTCCTGAAGCTGCAAAAAAAAGGGCGCACCAGTAGAGTTTGCACCGGATTAGATTATAATTTGATTTACTGGCGCAGCTGAGGAAAATAGCGACCGTGGACCAAAAGGTTTTCTGCGTTCTTCAGTTTGTAAAAACTGCGTGACAAATTTTAGTGCAGCGGGCATTTCGTGCCAAATTTGGAATTAAAGCCCCAACCAAAAAAAGCACAACCCGTTGGTTTAAGCAGTTTCAAAAGACTGCCGCCGTTCACTTCGTAACGGTAGATACACTTCGCCGTGTGTGGGGAGAATTCGGTTACTGCACTCATGTTTGCCGTACAGCACGTGGTAGACACTGGACACATTGAACATTTATGATTATATATGAAAAAAAAATTTCAAATCTCCTCTTTCTGTTGATATAAAGAATGTTAATTTTCGTTAAAAACTTTAATAAATATGAATTTTTAAAAAGGGGTCCATCATTTAGAATAACCCTGTAGTTTCTTTTCGAAAGCAATATGCGTTTTTTAAATTTAATTCTTGGAGATAGTAATGGAGACTAAGTAATTTAATCCGTCAAACACCAGCAGCACCATTATATGTGGCAGCTTGAATACATGTAATACTAACAACGATTAAAATTAAAAATAAAATTTCATGCAATCAGAACAAGCTTAAGAAATCACACCAGTAGAATACATAATAGTTCACTTTTACTGGTTCAAATCTTATTTTCAAATAGAGTTAGTTGCAACAAAAACTAGTTGTTGAATATGCATTTTCTTTTAGCCCAGATTCAATTATGTTAATAAATCAACGCATTTCAAATTACAGCAATGAGCAGTTAGTGGCCAGGAATGTAAAAATCCTTACTTAAGCTCTCGTGCAAAAGACGACATAATTTTCCTTACATTATAGTTTATTAGATTAAATCGTATGTAAATTGAATGTAGTGACTACAAAACATATTATTTTGTCAAGATAGCAATGATTAAAGTTTAAAATAACATTAGTATACAATCAGAACAAGCTTACGAAATAGTGAAAGTAGACTACATAACAGTTCACGTTGACCGATGTAGGCATATTCAAATCCAGTTAATTCGCAGCAAAATTTAATCATTGAATATGCATTTGTGTTTAAAATCAAACCGCATTTCAAATTACAGCAATGTGCAGCTAGTGTCCACGAATGCAGAAAAGCTTTCTGCTATTTCTAGTGCAAAAGACGCCATCGTTTTTCTCATTTTTATCGAGTTGAATTAAACTTTATGTAAATTGAAAGTAGTGGCTATTATCTAAAAGAAACAATTATCAAAACTTAATAACATTAGTATACAATCAGAACAAGCTTACGAAATAGTGAAAGTAGAATACATAACAGTTCACGTTGACCGATGTCGGCATATTCAAATCGAGTTAATTTTCGGCAAAATGTAATTATTGAATATGCATTTTCTTCTAGCCTAGACTCCATTATATTTACAATGCAAAACCACGATTCAAAATACAGCAGGGATCAATTAGAGGCAGCGATTACCTCGCGCAAGAACCTTAATCTCATTTTTTCTACAAAAGACGCCATGGTTTTCTCATGTGGTATCGTATTAAGGAAAACCGGTACATGTTAAGAGTGTGTCGAGACAAACTCGGGGTATCCAAGAAACACGAGGGATCTTAGGGTCTGGAGGATTGACCCACATGTCGTGTGAAAAATCAGAATCCGGACAAACAATCGAGAGTGACTTTTGACAGCTAGAGGAAAAAGAAATTAAGACCAGATCGTGACGCTGCAGAGTGGAGAAAGAAAGCGATTCTAATGAGAAAGTGAAGTATCGGGGTCATCCATAATCTGATAAACCAGATCGCGCCGAGATACATTGTCCCAAAGGCATCGCGGGTAACTTCCTTTGTTCTGATGGTCGCATACGATTAGAATTTTATCTTCTTGATTCGATTTGGCAAACAAGGTCTATAATCTCTATATGTTACAAAACTCCCATGAACCTTTGATAAAAAAAATGGAAAGTTCACCACCTGTCTGTTCATATTCAGGCTGGTGTCAGAGTTCTAACCAAGAAATCACACGACTAGTGCAGTAAGGCTATTCCGCGAAATAAAAACCGCTATCTTGTCCTGCACGTGACGTCCATGTATTTTATTAGAACAATGATTTACAAGGGCAATGAACGAAATGTGTTGGCTAAGAAATCAGAAACCGGTGTGGGAATTCTTGGGAAAAAAGCTTTGCTCATTAAATTTTAAAATTACTACTTTTAATACGCTTTTATTAATTTCACTTGTGGGTTTGTATGTAACTCTGAATAAAAGATAAATTCACGTTCTATACAAATACTGTCGTCCCCGCTTAAACGAATACTGTCGCTTCCAAGAAATATTATTCAATTAAACGGGGTATTCGATTAAGCGGAAATCTTAAACATTACGTCTATGGTATCGGTTCCAAGATATTTTATTCGTATTAGCGGGGTATTCGTTTATTCGTTACCCGATTAAGCGGGGTCGACAGTATAAAAGATATATATAATACTATTATTAATACTAAAGGCCAAAGTATATTACATGTTGATGTATTTTAAGTGTTTCAGTTGTTTGTATGTGACTATGAATAAAAGATAAAATTCACGTTCTTTTCAAATATAAAAGTAATATATTTAATACTGTCTTTAATATTAAAGGCTAAACCATGTTACGTGTTGATGTATTATAAGTGCATGTAAACTAAGCAGATATTCAATAGTTTTGAAATCCAGAAGGAAATCACAGTATCATATGAAATATTTTGATTTTCTCTAAAAGCTTATTGTTAAGTTTTTTAAACTATATTTTAAAATTATTAATGAAAGATATGATAATTACTGTCACGTACGGGACAAAATGGCGGCGCTTTGGTGGAATGACCTAATAAGGAAGAAAGTTAAAATAGGTAGCAATGAAAACAGCACATTGAGACGTTTTTCTGACGCAAAAAGTTTTCCCTCATGCCCTCTTTATCGAGATAAAACTATTTTTGAGGAAAAAAATAGAACCGGCTTCAGTTGGAAATTGCTCTAAAAAGTTAAAAATAATTTTATTACTTGAACATCAATGACATTACTTTCAAATGTAAGTTTTGAAGTGGGCACAGAAACAAAAAATAGAATCATACGTAACTACAATTCAAATGGAAATGTACATTTTAATGGATCCAGGTTCTTCAATAGCATTCGTATGAAGTACATTGATAAATAAATGTTAAATGTTATTAATTTTGTAAAATGTTCTTAATTTTGAACGGTTTTCTAAAAAACGTTGGTACAGAAAAGCATCATTTTACCTATCGCTTCTGCGCAGACTTCAAAACTTATATTTGAAAATAATGTCAATGGTGATCGAATAATAAAATTATTTTTACATGTTAGAGCAATTTCCTCTGAAGCAGTTCTGTTTTTTTTTTCTTTTCTTCAAAAATAACTTAATTTCATTCTTTTTAGTGTAAATGTAGTTTTAAAATAGGGTTACGCTTCCATTACAAATCTTCACCTTATATTTTTCAGTTAAATGCTATATAAAATACATAAATTTAAAAAATATGCAGCAACTCGCCTAAAATTGTAAACCATTGATGCTAAAAGCTAATCATTGTTGGGAAATATTTGCGTGCTAATGTAATCAGCATTATTTAAATATTAGCAGCTTCTCAACTAATTTTAATTTCAAAACAATACAAGTTACTCGTGATAGCTTCATTACCTGTGACGCCTTCCCAGCACTCTAGAAAATGAAGGTTGTTTTTACAGTATAATACAGCTAATTTTAGAGAAATAAACTGTAAAACAGCTAGTTTTACAGTTTATTACAGTCCATTTTATGGTTTTAAACTGGAACCTCTGCTGCCAGTTTTATACTATTGTTTTTACAGTATAACATAGCCAAATTTTACGGCAATAAACTATAATTTCTAACTTTACAATACGAAACTGAAAAATTGCTAGTTTTACAGTTTATTACTGTGAAATTTAACGGTTTTAAATTGGAACCTCGGCTGCCAGTACTATACTGTAAAAACAACAGTTCATTTTTTGCAATGAGGTTGTAGACAGGTACTATGTTACAGTGTGTTACCATTGTCATTTTTTCAGCTGCATATACCATTTTAAAGCATCTTTCAATTAAAAAGAACAATTCTGTCCTCAGTCCTAAAACTTTTCCCATACTCTTCTCAATCACTGTCTTTACAGGATGAAGAAGAAAAGGACGAGGGCCCACATCCTCTGCAGCTGTTGCTTGAAAAGTCCAAATTTGACTGTGGCGGAAAATCCGACGGCTACTACGCAGACAGCGACGTCGGGTGTCAGGCCTTCCACTATTGCGTCTCTGGACAGAAGCATTCCATGATGTGCCCCGAAGGCACCGTCTTCCACCAAGTTCATCTGAATTGCGTACCCGCTGATCAAGATATCTGTTCCAAAGCGAATCAGTTTTATTTCGTCAACGATTATCTTAACAAAGTAAGTACATTCTTCTTTCGAAGTATATTTTGTTGGTTGCCAAAGTAACACATGTACCCTGTTTCACGAGAACTGAGGCCCTAATCTCGCTTTACTACAGTTTTCATGAATCAAAACCTCGTTCATATAATCTATATCAAGTTTGCTTTATAGTAAAAACATTTATTTAAATTCACTTGGAAGGGCTGGGAAAGCAAATTCTGCTAGCGAACTAGATCGCGCTTACTGAAATCTCTTAGACAATTCAGCCGATATTCTCTTGAAAAGGCTTATTTTTCAAGGTCCAATCGGTTTCAAAACAAAAACCGCTCTAAAAATAAAAGCTTTAATGTGGGTTATTTAGATATATCATCCAGCTATTTCTTTGCTTTGTCATCGTATTCTGGTTGAGACCTTTATCGTAGCGAGACAACAACTTCTCGAACCTCGTCGTAGAAGACAGCCGCCTGCTCTCAAAGTCAACTTTAAAAGCTGTTCTGCGCCAATTTTTTATGCAAGCAAATAGATGGAAATAGGAAAAAGCCAAGTTCGGGTTGCGATGGTCGTACACCATTGCACAATGATTATCTGGATTCCCTTCTTTAAAGTTTCAGCGCCGCGCCGTTTTCTTTTGTTGCTGCTAATCAACAAAATTTTCCCGTACACTTTATTAATTTGTTGATTAATTTATGTTGCACCCCTGAGCATGCATGAATTGAATGACAGCATACAGTAGAAGCAAATTTACCATGTCCCAAATAAAGAAAATTGGAAGGGACCTCACGACATTGGAACCTGAAAATGAGTTCAAAATGGGACTTGTAAAATATTTGTTCGGTTACTGTTAGTATACTATTCATCATTAAGAAGCTCCCCAAAAATGCTTTGCGGTGGCACCCAAAGTATAAATCAGCAGCTGGCATACAGCAAGAAACTTAAACTTTGATTACATTAACTTTCGAGGTTCTATAGTACGAGGTTTATTTACGTGCTCACTGAGTGTTCAGAACAAGCAACAGTGACCCGACATAATAGAAATCCCTTACAGAATTATTTCGCGACCGTTCGGAGTTCAAAAAAAAAAAAAAATCCCTTAACTTCGATAAAAATATTCCCTAACAGACTGGGATATATTAACAAATGCATATGTAAACACTTTTTTAATAGTCTATCAACTTTTTCCTACTAATTAAAAAAATTCGTTGTACAATTTCAGCAACTTGATCAAAGAGGACCAAACAATACTATTCAGTATGCCCAAAGATATTATCCTGAAGGATATGCCGTTGGCGATCCCTTCATCCCTCCTAAAGAAAATCAACAAAGAGAGCCTCCAGCAGCCACTTATGGTTTAGGCCCAGCTTACAGAGAACAGGCTCCACCTCAAAACAGACCTCAGCAAGCAGTCGCTGCCCATCGTCCTCAGCCAGCAGCTTACGGGCACCCACAACAGGCCTATGCAGCCCAGAGACCAGCACCACAGCCAGCAAGACCAGTTGCCTACCAGCCGCAACAGCCAGCCAGGCCCGCTTACCAGCAACAAGCAGCAAGACCCGTTGCTTACCAACCACAGCAGCCAGCGAGACCTGCCGCATATCAGCCAACTCACAGAGCAGTTGCCTACCAACCTCAAGAACAACCTCAACCTGTAGCGTACGGCTATGGAGCTGATGCTGAGCAAGCTCACTTGCAGCAAGCACTGCAAGCGCAGCAAGCATACGCTCAGCAACAGCAGTCAGCTCAACACTATCCTGCTGCTCCTCAGCAGCATTTATACGGGGCCGAAGCCCAGAGAGGTCGATACGTGCCACAATTTTAGAGACTTTGGATATGAACTAAAAGCAGCTATTTAATATGAAATGTCTATTTATCAGGGATTACGATCTAGCTTGCTACATCAAATAGCAATGACAAAAATAGAGCGTTAACTTTTCAATCAACTAAGAAACATTCCAGATCTTTATTATAAAATATTAAAATTGAAATATCTTTTAGTTAATGCTCTTCCAGCAATTGCAGTGCTCTGGGGAAGGGATGTCTTTTTTACTTTTTTATGCATATTATGTCTTTAAAAAAGCATATTGTGATATATTTGTTGTGTTAAGTATATGATGCTAAGAAATTAAAATTTACTGATATTTGATACAAACAAGGTACAAGGTCTTTTTAATTATATTCTATTGTTAACATTTTCTAGCATATATTAAAATTTTACATTGCTTCAAAATGTGCTAGGGATATTTTTCATAACTATTTGAAGGGTTTCATGTTTGAGTTTCCATATTATATGGCTGCGTTTTTTGTAAAATAATCTTAAATTTGTTTTTGTATATTTATCGAGTTTTGTCTCTATTGTGTGTTCCTGTCTCAATTTTTTGACCAAAAAGCTTCATGATATTATGCCAATATATGTACATTAAAAAATAAAAACTTATGTTCCATCTAGTTGCGTATTTTTTCCTTGATTTTCAAACTATACAGTTATATTTGCGTGTGTCTTACAAAGAGTTTTCCTCTAGCAAAAAAATAAACAAATATTTTTTTGACGAAAAGCATAATATCTACCATTATATCTATAAAAAGGTGCTTTAAAACAAGTCGGTCTTTCTTCACTTTAATTTGTACAGCATATTTATATTAATGGCACTTATAAAAAAAATTTATATTATTTTATTTTTATTTATTTTTATTTTTTGAGCCTGAGCCTTTTCCGCGGATAATCGGAAGTTTACTGTATCTCCGAACCCCCAACCGTTTCTGGAAGCGCAGCCAGAAATTACCTTCTCTGTGTGTTTTTTGGTCATGACCACCTTTATTTAAGTAACTATCTTTTTAGGATTGGTAATATATGTTAAAACCAACAGCTCTAGGAGAAGAGTTATGATCCTCAACCCTCCCTCCTAGCTGCACCACTGAATTCCACATAACATCTATGAGAACATGGCGCGAAAGCCATCTGTGTTACGACATGGATAGTGTTCTGCCAATGTTTATGACTCTTGAGACTTCAAAGTAGCTCTGTGTGTATGCATAATGCTAAAAACAAAGTGGATTGCCCCTCTTTCAAACCCACTAGGTACTTAAAATAAACGGCAGCCTGATGAACTCTGTTTCCAGGGGCGCCCAGGGTTTAAATTTTTGGGAGGGGGAAAATTCTCAATTTGGCTGAATGAAATTTTAGAATGTTCCGAATGATAAAATACGAGCACTCACGCATACCTCATACCATTACTTAATGGGAAAGGACAATAGGTATCACTAAAAAATTAATAAAATAAATGCAAAGTTAAAAAAAAAACGAGCATTTTCAATATTTTTTTAGATAATTGATAAATACTGGAACTTCGATGATAACAAGGGGGGTATATTTTTGAACTGTCAAAATGATTGAATGGAAAATAAGCATATTGACTGCATGGCAGATACAAACGCGAATTAGGTTTTATAAATTGGTTCTCCTTATTTTCGAAGGTAACAATTTTTTGCATAAAAAAGAAAAAATTGCAGCTACACGCACACACAATCTGTTTCGTTCCAAAAAAAAATATTGCAATACTATCCCTGAATTTGTCGAATGAGAAAAATTTTTGGGAGGTCCCGGTGACCTCCCTTCGGGGCGCTCCTGTCCGTTTCCACAACCGCTTGCTTCAGACTCTTGACCACTCAAACCCTTCTACCCACCCCTGACAGCTGCTAGAGGTGGCGTGCCGTTTGATACGATAGAGAAACTAAAAATAATAATTTCCATCAATTATCCAGTGCCCAAGTATGAAGAGCCGAATTTCCTGCTCAACATTCACACGCCAGCGTGAAACGCAAGGCATGGTTTGGATGCAAAGAATTGACATGTCCTCCGAATGCCTGGAAGTTGCATCATTCTCCCAAGGATTGAGGAAATATTTTTTTTTCTTCTCTCAACAGCATTTACTAATGTTATTTTGTTAATTTTGAGGTTAGTTACTGATGAAAGTTTTGTAGTTTTTGTCTTACTTTCCTCATCTGCCTATCAATAAACGGACGTTTATTTCAGTAATTATAATTTAAACTTTTCTTTGTTAGTTATATTTAGGATTTCGTCTAAAGCAATATTTTCAACTCTGAAATCTTCGTCAGATATAGTGTGTGCTAAATATCTTACTCTTTTTTTAATCACAACCAACTGATGTATTCGGTGCTTGGTGGATTTCTCATGGTTAAAGTTTTATTATAAAAATCAAAAACAAAAGAAATTATTTCAACTTGCTTAAAAATTGAATTGGTTTTGAAAAAGAAAGAAATACGTTTCATTTATTCCTTTTCAATTGGTAAAAAAATAATCCCACGACAGTTATTAATGGTTATGAAAATACCACGTATTTTGAAGCCCCTTTTGTTTTGTGAAGTTTTTGAAATGCAATTCCGTAACACAGATATGGTTTACTTTAATGAAACACTATATATAATAGTCACGTATTTTTGTCAACTTTTAAATGCACCTAAGTAACACTTTTTGAATCATAAGATTGGAATTTATAGTCTACAATAACTATCATACGAAAGGCTAAAATCTATTCAAAGGAAAAACCCAAACAACGTCGAATTAAAACTAAACTATCAATAAATATTATGTTTTGCTTTTTTAAAGTTAAAAAAAAGTATTTTAATCATGGAAAACTTCAATCGGGGAAAATGGAAGATAACAGCAAGATTAACAGCAGTTTAAATCAAAATGTACGCAAAAAAATCGATGTATAACACAAGAGTTTGATTTTCTCCCCTTCAAAATCATGTATACAATAATTTATATAAAGCCGTTAAAAAGTTTAGCCAGAAAATATAAAAGAAAGAGAGACCTACATTAAACTTTTTAAAAATCTCAATAGTTACTGTATTCTATGTTTCTCATAACTTAAGTAACAAAAAAGAGTTGTGGTCTTCTTCGCTGTGGGAACAATTAAGATATGTCTTCAAAGCCCTTTGAAGCAAGTATTTTTTATTACTTGCCTTTACATGCCCTTTTATTTCAATTATGATGGAGTAAATAATCCCAAGAGTTAAACATGTTGACTATCATCAGGATTTTTTCTGGATTACTTTTAATGAATTTACAAACACCGATCAACAAAATACCATTCAAATGAGTAGTTCCAAAAAAATTGTTTGTCTCGATTAAATTTTATCGAGCGCAGTATTTTTTTTCCCTTGATTTAAAGTGTCTAAATAGTTAATTTATTTATTTTACAAAAGAAGAAGCTTGAAAGTGAAAAAAATGATAATTAAAATAATTGCTTCGCTATATATTTAAGAATTTTTTCAAATAAAAAATTTTAAAAATATTACTTTGCAGTTTTCAAAGAACTACCTAAGAATTATTTTTCTAAACGAAAATTCAAAAACATAAGCCAGCGATTATTTTCTTTCTTACTTATTTTAAACAAATTAACATTTCGAGAGTAAAAAATATTGAAAAAAGTATGCACGGTCTGACATTTTAAAGCACGATATTTACTGAAGAGTCTACGAAAACAGTCAGTTTGTTTTCAGTGATTCACATAACAAACAATTTTTTTTTTTTTTTGGAACTACTCGTTTGAATGGTATTTTAATTGACCGGTGTTAGTAAATTCATTAAAAGCAATCCAGAAAAAATCCTGATGCTAGTCAACGTGTTTAACTCTTGGGATTATTTACTCCATCATAATTGAAAGAAAAGGGCATGTAAAGGCAAATAATAAAAAATACTTGCTTCAAAGGGCTTTGAAGACATATCTTAATTGTTCCCGCAGCGAAGAAGACCACAACTCTTTTTTGTTACTTAAGTTATAGAACTTTCCATAACGTGACAGCATTGATTTCTAAAAAAAAATGTAAAATAACAGCGAACAGGATTTTCTTCTCTTGCCTAACAAAATACTTACACTAAAGAAGGTCGAAAGTTGTGGCTACATAATTTATTCATTGGCTTGTTTTTCAACAAAGAAAAAAAATAGATGGAAGAACATTCTTTGAACAAACATATAACGAGCTACTTTTCGTTATGTAAGTTGATTACGTTTTCCCCTTCTTTCTTTGTGGTTATTTTTAAGTTTAAAAATAACTTTCAAAGAGATTTCTTTAACTTTTACATGGCCCGAACAATTATTGAAGAATTGATTTTCAATGACCGCCGATCATATGAATTACTCTTATCTTAAACAGTTGTGATTTCAAAAAAGCGACTGATTCAATACAGCGGTTTATTCAATAAAGTTGGATTTTGTTGTGTTTTTGACAGTTTGATTCAATTAACCGGCGTTCACTGCAGTAGAGCCTGATTAATATGGACTAATAGGGAATCCAGGTAGCTCGTATCAATTAAAGTCCAGATTAACCAAAGTAACCTGAAAATTGAGCATAGGTACATAAAAAAACTTCTGAACAAAAATGCTATTTTGAATTCAAGGGAATGAAATGTAAAACTACGTAGGAGAAAATTACAAAAATGGATAGCAAAAATACAATATACGAAGTAAAAAAATACATTATTGCGGTAACTCGCCTTTTAGTACACAGTTGTCTTGTGTCAGCCACGCTGTCAATTTTGAGTGCACTGCTTCACTTTTCCAACTGTGCCGTAATTTGGTGTGAAGTCCGACTTCTACAGTACACGCACGCCACCACAGGGATCCGTTTATAGGGTAGGCAACTATTCACTGTGCAACAACACATTCATACAAGAAAAGGACGAAATAAGGAAAGAGAATGCTTAAATGCTTAAACTGGGATTCGAACCCGGGACCCGTTCATCCCGGTCAAATTTCTCTGGCCAATGGACGTGGTGGCCGGTTTTTAGTACACCGTATTTAATCCAAATGTCTGTTCGGAGAGACAGTAGAGTCCGTATAAATAAGGGGTGATTTTTAAATGGTGGTTATGTTTTCAAAACGTACAAATTGCACAGAAAATAAATGAAACTGATCAGGGGTGCCCACAGGGGGGGATTATGGCGCAAGTTGCGCCATCGAAATTTTTTTGGGGGGGGATTTTTTAAAACTTATTTATTTATTTAAATTATTTATTTTTTAATTTCAATTATTCACTGATTTTTTAATGAAAATTATTCATTAATTTCTTTTTTTAATTTAAATTATTTCTTTATTATTATTTTTTATTTATTTGTTTATTTATTTGGTGTGTGTGTGTGTGCTTGTAATAACTGGAAGAGACAAAAAGCGATTCTATTCTACTCATACTCAATACTACTTTTAAAAAATTGATAATATATGTAAAAAAAATAATAATTTAAAAAAATAAATAAAAATATCAAAAAATAAATAAAAATATCAAAAAATAAATAATATTTAAAAAAATAAATAAATGTTCAGGAAATAAAAAAATTATGTTTAAAAAAATAAATAAAATAAAAAAGAGGGATAAAAATAAAAAGCACAATAGGGTTGTGAAAAATTTTAGAGGGGAATTTGCGCCATTGAGCGTGGGGGGGGGGGATGGGCACCCCTGAAACTGATGATAAAAGTTGATAATGTTCCCAAATCATGATGTCATTAAATGATCTCTCAATCGCACATTTCTTAATAATGAGTTCGAATTGATTACAAAATTGAGTTTCTCACATAAAAGCAAATTTCAACCTAATCATACAGTTTAACAGTTCGCACTTCTGTTTTTATGATTAGTTCCGTGTTTTTTTAAAACATTCTTTGCATAAATAATGCAGAACTTTTTATAAAAAAGCTTAGTGAAATCCTTGTTTGTTACAAAACATTGTTCATCATAAAACCTTATTATAAGCTCGCAAATGAAAAGAAAAAAAAAGAAACACAATTGAAACATTAATTCCCGTTTAACATATCATTAAAACTTCCAGCTTCCACCAAGGTCGTTTTGAATCATATTTGGACAAATCAGAGCGAGTGAATTTTGGAGGGAACAATACAACTATGAAATTCAAAAACTGCTTTAAAGAAAAGGATATATTATAAACTGCATAAAATGAAAAAGAATCCTATGGATGACAACCGACTTACAGAAAACAAATTTCAGATATCAATGCCAAGGTCAGCGAGTACGAGGAACACCTAGGAATGTAGGAAGATGGTTAGCAGATTTTGAAGGGGATTTAAAAAGCATGAAAACAGCAAATTGGAGAATCACGAGACATATTGCTTTGGAGTGGAGTTTTTAAGGCGACCATGAGACGGAATTATTAGAATGTAGTACCAGCAAGTTACAGTGAACTCTCACTTATACGCGCCCTCATTTATGCACCTTTTTCACTTATACGACGATTTTGAATAGTCCCAGCACATTCCACAGCAAAATAATGATCGTATCATTCTTTTATTTGTCGATCTAAATATAAATATTTCACTTATGCGCCGAATTTTCCCTAAAATGTATGAAAATTTATTAATTTCTTTAAAAAATAAGCATTTTTCTTCAGTTTCTTCTTTAATCTTTCGCCTTTATTGCTCACGGAAGGCATTTTTTCCGCATGAACTAGAGTTCGGAGAGGGACAATTACATATTATACATCGTTTTAAAGGGAACAGTTTGTAATTAGGTATGCTACAACTTTTGTTTTCTCTTTATCATTATAGTTACGTTACAGTAATTGCCAAACTGTAGTAATATGTCCCTTTTCTGTAGAAACATTCTTATTCACTCATCTCATTGGAACCTATGTTGCGTTTTAGTCCTTTAAATAGGCTTGTTCACTTATACGTCTCTCTCACTTATGCACCTTTTTCTGTTGGTCCCTAGGGCAGGCGCATAAGTGAGAGTTCACTGTAGTTGATTTTTAACCTGTAAGTTTGCTTGTAACAAATAGTATATGTGAAATAAATTCCTACATGTGGCGAATCTATTCTTCCACAGAAACTTTCTGCTAGTTCTGTCCGGGTAAAAAAAAAAGAATAACTTTCGGATTAAAAAATAAATAATTAAATAAAAATTAAAGCAAATATTTATTTAATTAAACTTTAACGTCGCAATTTCAGAACATAATCCTTAACTTTGACGTTGAGAGTTTGTGACATTAGCCATGTCTTATCTCTTTCTCTCTTTTTTTACTAAACTGAATAATGCAACTTTTTTCTTTCGAATAATAATCTATGATACTTTCCAAAGGTTTATTTATATGTAAAACCTTGTAGAATTTAAAGCTGAAAATTAAATCATAAATTATTCCTATTACTTAAGGTTTCAAATAAAAAGAGTTAGAAAATCAACTGCGAATGTTACGTTAATCACCTATAGAATGACCCTACAGTAAGAAATAAACTAGGATTAGAATCGGCATCAAGACCATTTTACTCAACGATTTAAATTTATTTTTTCTTTTTAAACAAAGTAAGTTTTCCTAAAAATATTAAACCAGGAGAAATAATGTCTGAGACAAAAAACATAATGATTTTTTAATGCTTATTGCTCTTATTTGTATAAGTGTTCTTATTGATATGTAACCATTAAAGTATGAAATCCGTTATTTCATAGAATACCTAGTTATTCCATGCAATAACTAATTGTGTCCGTTAAAGTGGAAAATTCTCTTTCATGGTTTAACTAGTTATTTCATAAAATAATGATCAGCAACCCGTTAAAGTGTAAAATAATCTATATTAGGGCCGTAACCACACCTTAGTCTCGGGAAGGGTTTTACCAAACCTTTTTCTCGTGAAATCTATAAAGTCAATAAAATTTGATTGTATATTCTATATTCTGTTGATGTTTGTTACAATAAATTTTAAAAGGGTATTAACATGAAAAATGTGAAAAAAAAGACTCATCTTTTCATTGAAGAAAAAAAATGTAGAAAGATGAGTTTACTTATATGCGAGCATTCGAAATCATGGCTGCGCCCGCTAGTGACTTGACAAGTTAGTGCTTACTACTCATAAAGCTTTGTGCAATATTTAATATGTTTTTTTTATTTGGTCTCTATATACAGCATAAAAAAATGAATGTACTCCTAAAACACAAAGAGAAGAGATTTTAGGTTTTTATTCACTTTAGAAATAAAAAAACAAGGCTGTTACTATAAAATAAAAAATCTGGTATGGACCCCACACTACTTCCTTTTACGTGTAAATTTCTTAGTAGTTGCTTTCAGTGTTAAAAAAAGTGCTTGGAGTGAGTAAGGTAACAATTCAAATATTTACTCCCCTAATCTACCACGAAACAATGCAAAAAATATTTTACAATGGTTATTTTTCTAAATATTGCTGATTTTAATATCATTTAGTGAATTTTTCGCAAAATATCGCCAATAGTGCCAAATTGAATCCAAATTCAAAAAAATAATTTTTTCGCCAAATTTGTCGCCAACTTGGCGTCAAACACTTGGCGACCAAAAGCTTGGCGACATGTCGCCAAGTGGTGGCGCCAATTCATATCACTTGAGTCTGTATTGAAATTAACATTGATTTACCCCAAAAAAGGGGTAAAAGACCCCTTTGGGAACATTCGAATGCAATCACAAGGGGAGGTGCACAACTAGACCCCCCTCAGAGCCTACATACCAAGCTAGAAGTTTCTACGGCATATAGTTTTTGAGTTATGCGAGCCACATACGCACATACATCCGCACATACACCCGCACATACATCCGCACATACGTACATACAGACGTCACGAGAAAACTCGTCGTAATTTACTCGGGGGTGGTCGAAATTGATTTTTCGGTTGTTTGTATGTTATTAGGTACATATGCACGTGCTGATAGGTCGAAAAAACTACGCGACATTCATTCAGGGGTGAGCAAAATCAAAATTTAGACCGAAATTTGAGTGAAATTTTTTTCGTGATCACAATACTTCCTTTACTACGTAAAAGGAAGTAAAAAGGGAAGAAACTATCAACGCGTCTAAAATTATAAACGATTGACACTAAAAAAAAATCTGGTATGGACCCCACACTACTTCCTTTTACGTGTAAATTTCTTACTAGTTGCCTTAAGTGTTAAATAAAGTGCTTGGAGTGAGCAAGGTAACAATTCAAATATTTACTCCCCTAATCTGCCACGAAACAATGCAAAAAATATTTTGCAATGCTTAATTTTCTAAATATTGCTGATTTTAATATCATTCAGTGAATTTTTCGCAAAATATCGCCAATAGCGCCAAGTTGAACCCAAATTCAAAAAATATTTTTTTCGCCAAATTTGTCGCCAACTTGGCGATATGTCGCCAAGTTGGCGACAAACACTTGGCGACCAAAAGCTTGGCGACATATCGCCAAGTGGTCGCGCCAATTCATATCACTTGAGTCTGCATTGAAATTAACACTGATTTACCCTAAAAAAGGGGTAAAACACCCCCTTGGAATCATTCAAATGCAACCACAAGAGGAGGTGCACAACTAGACCATCCTCAGAGCCTACATATCAAGCTAGAAGCTTCTACGACATATAGATTTTGAGTTATGCGACCCACATACGCACACACGTACATACAGACGTCACGAGAAAACTCGTCGTAATTAACTCGGGGGTGGTTGAAAAAAAAATTTCGGCTGCTTATATGTTGGTAGGTACATATCCACGTGCTGACAAGTCAAAAAAAACTAAGGAATTTTCATTCGGGAGTGAGCAAAATCAAAATTTAGACTCAAATTTGAGTGATTTTTTTTTCGCGATCACAATACTTCTTTTACTACGTAAAAGGAAGTAAAAAGAACGCACTGCCAGATACTGAATAACAACGAAGCTGTTTTGAGAAAAGATTGAGTATAACAAATAAGTTTGACTTTTCTATTTAATGTTATTGATATTTTAATTTTGAAAACACGCTGAAATAAATTTTCAACAATTCTTCGCGAATTATCTACTGTGTATAAATCATTTAAATCCAACTGACTTTCCTGTTTACTTGTTCGATTTTATCATTAAGTTTTGAATACGTATCATTTTAATTTGGCATTTCTGTGGGAAAATTCACTTATGATATGCTTAAGAAATCATTAACTTACTGGTGAACTGCAGACAATAAAAAATAATGATACCAGTAAATAGATACAGGAAAAAAAATCAATGTTTGGTGTTTATTAAGTGGAGTTTTATGCCAATTCTTTTCTTACAATGTAGCCTTATCAGTTAAAACAGCTTAAGTGTAACAAAAAGTAGACATTTTGATTGTTCCACGTGAACGGAGACTGATTAATATTATTTTTATGCGAATATAAAAATGTTGTGGAAAGTTTATCACTTGAAACAAATGATCAACGTATCTTACTAGGAAACTATTTCATAACAAAAACAAAACATACGCAAAACGAAACCAATCTCTTATGGTAGCGTGTGTTTGACAAATTTAAATGTTCCTCCATGAGACATTTTAATATTAAATTCCAAGCAATAAAAAGGTTATGATTTTATATCATCTGTTCGATCTTAGAAAAAGTATTAATGAATATTTTGCAAATTTAGAAACTTAACATGGCAACAGAAACGCAAACTTGTTTTGTTTTCGTCTACACGCTAAATTTTTCTTTTTGTACGACACTAATGGATGAGATCTTTTTCTTTGTTCAGGGGAATGTCCGTGAATGTAGTCACTTTTATTCCAGAAATTTGACCCACCAACCTCACGTTTTGTTACTAAGTGTCACGCTTAACCTTACCGTCTCATTCTCAAGACACCTTCTTGGGAAAGAGGTTTTTTTTTTTTTCTAAAATCCGTATGAGCTTCCTGTTTACATACAACATTGAAGACTTATTTTTCCTCTCCGACGGGGCAGAGGCACCACAAACAAGGGCCCGTGTGATAGTCCACATGCTAGGCACAATACTGCTTAAAGTTTCATAAATGATTTAATTCTCTCGCGTTTTTTAAAACATAAATCACCCACCAGGGTTTTATAACATTTGGGACACATGCATAAGTACAAAAAGTCTCAACATTTTATTTTTTGTAAAATTATTTTAACTAAGTCGGCCCCGCTTAAACGAATACTGTCGGTTCCAGGAACTATTATTCGATTTAGCGGGGTATTCGTTTAAGCGGGGATCTTTAACATTGCGTCTAAGGCATCGGAAATATTTGATTCCGAGATGTTTTATTCGTATAAGCGGGTATTTGTTTATCCGTTACCCGATTATGCGGGCTGATAGTATTTGTTTCATTGATGTTTGAAATTACCTGATGTAACTTTCTAAAAAAGTTAATACTATACAAATACATTTCATTCGTTTCCCACGCAAAAAATGATTGATAGGAGGAAGTTCTGTCAATAATTTTAAACAGGCACTTTGTTGCGAAAATATTTCACGGCTGAATATAGCCATAAATAACGCCTAATTAAAAGCGTGATGTATAAAAAAAGATAAAGAATATACTCGAAAATTAAAGCCTGCCAGTGAATAAAAGACACTTGTAACAGATTTGACATTTTGTCAAGGCTTCTTATGAAGCTTTCTGCGAAACGAAATCAATATGATTTGTATTGAAGTAATTAGACATCAACTCGTATTATTTAGCATCTGAAAGAAAAGTTTGAAAGAAATTAGCTGAGCAAATTATTTTAACACTTCGAACGTATTTTCTTTTCCTGTTCAAATCAGTTTGAGTAAGTAAAGGATGTTTAATTCTTCTTTTGAAGTAGCACTATATTAAAGGGAGCATTATCATGTTCTAGATAATTCGTAGCTTCATTACAGATATATGGGTTATTCTACAGAATTTAGAGTTACGTACGAAACATTTCAAAGCCGAATTTCAAAATATATTTATATGTATTTATTGAAAAAAATGAGAGAGAGAGTATTAAAAATAATAGAACCATTTCTTATCTGTACTTTTAAAGTGAAAAACGAAGTACAAAGATTTTCAGATGAGGCTGCACAATGTCCTGTACGCAACAATGAATACTGTGAAATGACCTATATATCTTGCTGGTAAAATATTGGACTAACATGTTCTATAAAACCTGAAGTACAAAAGTTCTTTCTTCACAAACTTCATTTTCTGAGTAGAAATGACACATAGTTAGGTTTTTTCGCATTGTGAAACTATTCATGGCATCGCGAAAAATTTCAACATTTTTACTTTCAATTCAAATAGGAAAAGCAGGGTCATGGTTCAAAGAACAAAATTGAAGCATATGTTTAGTTAATGATTTTTAAACATAGTTAAACAAACATTACTAACTGCAGTAAACCAAACAATATATAAATAATAATAAATTCGAAACAAAAACGTATTGGCAGTTTTCTGTGAAATAAAACAACAAAGCAAACGAACAATAGGCACACAAATGATGTTAGCGAGTTTATTTAGTTTCGGTGGATAAAAGAATGTATGGGCGATTCTACGCTATTTGAATTCAGACGGCCAATGGAAAAACTTCATGTAAAACTGAGTTTATTAATAATTTTGTATGCTTAAGTATTATAGACTATTATCTTTAATATGGACCACCCAATTAATTCACTACAATTATTTTAGTTCAGCATTTATAGCTGAAAATAGTCATAAATGTATACTACCCTGGCCTGTCCAAATACTAGTTTTTATACAAGCATGTTCGACTTTCAATTGTCGCTAACTTGGCATAATGTTTTCTGCCATAATCATACACTTACATTAACAGAGAAACATATTTTATCATTAAACATTGAAAAAATATTTATTATTATTTCAAAAAAATACACTTTTCAACGGGCCATATCAACAGTGCCACCCTCACCTGGCGAACTTCAAAGACTGAAATTTAGCATAAAAAATGCAAAAGGATGACTTTGACTGCGAATAACCAGTGTAATACTGAGTAAAGTTAAAAGCAAGCTAAGTGGTTTAAAAAAAATTCAAATATTATTGCATCGGTTCTCGTTGAAAGTGCCTCAAAGCGTACTGCGCCAGTAGCTGTAGTATTTCCCCTGGTAAGTATAACCTTTTACATTTCATCGTTACATAAGTGTGCGTATGTATAATGTAATGCTTAATGTGTGTAGACATCACGGTTTACGTGAAGTTCTGGTAAGAAGAACGCGTGATGTTATTCTTATAGGTAATGTGTGATTTTGTCACTTCTCTGGCGTCACTCGCTTGGTAGTTTTGTTCCAAAAATGGGTAAATATACATTAAAATTGTATTATAAGCATATTTAATTTCATTTTTAATCTTAATTGCCCCTGTGAAAGCAATTTGAATGAACGTAAATAATGCGGAAGTTTTTTTTATTTGGGATCTGAGGTGCGACTTGTACATGCAACATGTCGTGTTTTCAAGATTGATTTTTTTTATTTTATTACAGCGCGAAAAAATTTTTTGAATACAGGTGTTATAGAAATGAGTCCATACTCTGATTTTACACCGAAAAATAAGTGAAATAATAGTAAATCAAACCAGAATCCTGCCAATAGTGTCACTCCCCTGGCAACGCATTTTCCCCTAGTATCGATAAACCCCCCAAAAATTGAAATTTCATCTGGCCCTTGCCACTACAATCATAAAAATAGCGGGTACTAGTGATATAATGAGTGTGAAATCAAACAGATTATTTTTTCTTTGGGGACACAAAAAACGCATTGATCGTAGAATCACCCGTATAGCACAACCCAAACAATTATAAATTTAATAAAAATACTATCAAAACAAAAATACCTGGTTTTAGTTAAAATGCGTCCAATACTTAGCCAAAAGTGTACATTTGGCTAATTTTAAAACCAATAAATAATATGTGCAGCAGAAATTAAAAATACATTCCTTCTTTAAAACAACCCTTTTTCTTTAATTATAAAACTCAGAATATACTTTTATAATTTTTTTTTTTTCGATTGAAAAGCTCAGGTTAAGGTCAAGGACATAATTTGGTTTTGTGTACCTATGACGATGAAAAAAAAATATTTAGAGCCTCTACAAGCGTAGTAAAAATTTAGTATTGTAAAAAACGGGGAAAAAAGCAATTGGAATTTTTAAGCATTACATTTGAAAGTTGGTTATGTTTTTAAACAACTGTGTGAAACATTCTAAGTGTTAAAGACCAAAATATAGTAAAAAATATCAACTTACTCTGCAAATTGACAATTCATCCTAATAAAGTTTTTTGATTTAATAAATTACCATTGCGGTCTTTACCGTTTTCGTACTTTCACTCCACCAAATGCATTTCACTCCTTTAAAAAATATCAAGGAGTATTTTCATGCCTTGAAAAAAAAACAGCTATATCTCTGATAGTGACAAATAAATGTTCATCCTCTTTCTAGAAGATGGCGTTAAATTATGGGTAAAGATGAATTAAGACAGAGAGGGAAAAAATTATCAATCTTTTTGCTTATGAATAGTAATAATTTAGTACCACTTTAATTATTTCCACCAGAATATTCAAAACTTTTAAACAAGTATCCATAAATAAAATTTAACATTGTACACCAACAATTTCTTAATACGCTTTCGACAATGAAAAGCTTTTTAACACGGCCTGGGTGTCCACTCCAATCGTGGACCAATAGCTAATTTCTAAACCGTTAGAGATAAGCATATAGTTTATTTAGGAAAAAATCTCCAAATTACGAAAGGAATTTTGGGTCTATTCAATGTTTTTCAAAAAATCAAATTTTGAAAAAGTTACGAAATTTAAATTTTTATACAGCCCCTCAGTCCTATCAATCATATTTAGTAAAACATTCTTAACACTGTAACGTTTAAAACTAAAAAAAAATCACTCTTCTACCACAAAAATTGACCGAGTTATGACGTTTTGAAAAATCAAGATTTTGCATTGTTTCATGACGTCATCGAGGAAGCGATCTCTCGATGACGTCATGAAACAATGTTTTAAATTTTTAGTTTTAAACGTTACAGTGTCAAGAATGTTTTACTAAATATGATTGATAGGACAGGGGGGCTGTATAAAAATTTAAATTTCGTAACTCTTTCAAAATTTGATTTTTTGAAAAACATTGAATAGACCCAAAATTCCTTTCGTAATTTGGAGATTTTTTCCTAAATAAACTATATGCTTATCTCTAACGGTTTAGAAATTAGCTATTGGTCCACGATTGGAGTGGACACCCTGTATTTAATTTGCATTCAACATATTGCCCAAACTGTTTTCCAGTTTCGATCAAGCACCCCTATATGCAGACAAAATGCGTTCAATAACTGCCGGCTTTTCTGGGCAACTAGATGATTTTAAAAATTGGACGAATTCGTACGTGGTCTCACTTCAACGAACTTCAGTAATACTTCACCAATTAAGGTGGTATAATTTACAGCACTTTCATTAAATAATGAGTGTAATTTACATATTTGGGTCTCTCAAACTAAAATTAGCCGTTTAGCATTTTTTCTCGGGAACTAAACCCTCTGCATTTTATAGCATGCCTGCAGAAATTCGATTTCAACTGTACTCGAAATTCGACGTGTTATCCAAATGTGGAAAGGAGTTATGGCTTCTTTATACCTTTACTTCTTTAATTGCAAGGGTGACTGCGAAAATGTATTTCATTTTGTCTTGTTGATAACAGTAAAATATAAGGGCGATTTTCACCATATGCTTACATTTCAAAATTTTTAAGTATTTTTTTTTAACTTGCTATTTTATTTTAGAAACACTAACAGATGTTTAGTCACATACTTTAGGTGTGTGAAAAAGTAATTGGTTGTGGGTTATTTTCAAAATTCGCTTACATTTGCTGTCCGGAGGTTAAAAAGACGATTGTGAAGCATAACTTATATTTTAAATTCAATGCGAACAATTATTTTCTGCAAGAAATACCCATAAAAAAATTCTATCACTCAAAAAATTATTGAAATTTATTTATTTATTTTTATATAGGTCTTTAAAAATGAGAATCAAGGTAAAAACGCTTGTCCATTTCCAATTTTCGCAAGTTCAACTATTTTTTTATATACTTAATTGTATAAAAAAGTATATACAACAAATTATTTTTATATATTGACTATTAGTGTATGATATTCATAATAAATATTGACAATAGTATTTTTTTTTCATTAAGAAATGTATGTATATATTTTGTCCGGCAGTTCTTGTCAAGTCCGTTACCTTAAGATTATTTAAGCTAAAAAAGGTATTTATTGCTGTCAAAAGATGGTAACACGTATTCAGTTAACTTAACAAACTAATGACGTAACTATTTCGTACCATTTTGTTTTCCTGAGTCGAGAGGTATTGCTTAGGCGTTTCGCATAAGATTTCTTCCAGGTGCGTATTTTTATTCCTTGTCAAGTCTGTTACCAAAGATTTTAGTATTAATTTTTATTTTTTCTCAACTTTTACCCCGAAATATTGTTTATTATACAATTCTAAGAAAATGCATATTGTTGTTCAATTTTTAAATTCGACAACCTAGCCATAATTTGACATTTTGGTTGAAATGTCAAGTCCGTTACTGGTCAAATCCGTTACCAAATGTCAAGTCCGTTACCATACAGTTTTTGATCAATATTTTAATGATCGCAAACATCGTTTTAAGCTTCAGGGACCCAAATAATTTCAATTGCAGTTGGTTCTAGGCGCTATGATGTAGTTTTAAAGTGAGATTTCATATCTATTTTGTATGTTAACGGACAACAATTTTCCTTGCAACTTACAGTTTTTCAACAGCATTTGAATACTTAATGCATCAAAGTGTACAACCAATAGCTTTTTCACACATCTAAAATATGTGACAAATCATCTGTTAGGGTTCTAACAAAAAATAGCAAGTTAAAAAAATTACTTAAAAATTCTGAAATGTAAGCATATGGTGAAAATGACCCTTGTACACTTTGATGAATAATTAAGTATTCAAATGCTGTAGTAAAACTTTAAGTTGCAAGGCAAATTGTCGTCCGTTACCATACAAAATACCAATATAAATTTTCACCTTTGAACTGTCATAGCGCCTAGAACCAATTTAATATGAAACTACTTGCTTCCTTGAAGCTTAAACCGATGTTCTTGATTGTTAAAATATTGATTAAAAACTGTATGGTAACGGATTTGACAGTAACGGACTTGACAATTTCAACCAAAATGTCAAATTATGGCTAGGTTGTAGAATTTAAAAATTGAACAACAATATGCATTTTCTTAGAGTTGTATAATAAACAATATTTAGGGGTAAAAGTTGAGAAAAAGTAAAAATGAATACTAAAATCTTTGGTAACGGACTTGACAAAGAATAAAAATACGCACCTGGAAGAAATTTTGTGCGAAACGCCACAGCAATACTTCTCGACTCAGGGAAACAAAATGGTACAAAATAGTTACGTCACTAATTTGTTAAGTTAACTGAATACGTGTTACCATCTTTTGACTTCAATAAATACCTTTTTTAGCTAAAATAATCTTAGGGTAACGGACTTGACAAGAACTTCCGGACAAAATATATTCATACATTTCTTATTGAAATAAAATTACTATTGTCAATATTTATTATGAATACCATATACTAATAGTCAATATATAAAAATAATATGTTGCATTTACTTTTTTTGACCATTAAGTATAGGAAAAAAATAGTTGAACTTGCGAAAATTGGAAATGGACAAGCGTTTTTGCCTTGATTCTCATTTTTAAAGACCTATATAAAAATAAATAAATAAATTTCAATAATTTGTTGAGTGACAGAATTTTTTTGGGGGTATTTCTTGCAGAAAATAATTGTTTGCATTGAATTTAAAATATAAGTTATGCTTCAAAATCGTCTTTTTAACCTCCGGACAGCAAATGTAAGCAAATTTTGAAAATGACCCATATAAGAAGAGAAAATAAATAAAAATAAAAATAAATAAATAAATAAAAATTTAAAAAAAATGAAAGTAGAGAGCTAGAAAATTTATCTCCGTGGCTTGTTCAAACTTTTCAGGAACAACAGTTGAGAACGCCTGCTTTAAAATATCTGAATAAGATTTTTAATGAAATTAGAATAAAAATAACAGAAATTGGGAAAAAATTGGAATTGGAAAAAAAAAACTAATTTCTTGACTTAATCTATATATATATAAATGGATGTGTGTATATTTGTATATGTGTATGTCTGTATGTTTGTTCCTTATACAAATCTACAGTTTTCGTCGAATTTTCATCAAACTTGGACAGAGGTTCTTTGATGCACTAGAATTCACATAGTCTAGGTTTTAAAATCTTAAAAGATCCAAAAAGCTCCAAATTAGTTTTTTTTTTTTTTTTTTTGTCACAAAATGGCCATTTTCTGTTAACTTTGAATAGATAGAGTAATAGAAATAAGCTTTAAGCAAACAAATTGATAAAATTTAACACATTTAAATATGAGTATTTTCCAACAAAGATTACGATTAACAATGAATTATCAATTTAAGGGTTACCTATTTCATTTCAGCTTGAAATAAGTTTAAAACAATCTAATGCATGTTCGAATTACCTTGGAACATTGGCACAAATATTATATGATACAGAAAAATTAGATGTTCCAACAGATATTTAATTCTAATTTTTACGAGCATTTTTAATAAGCACTCGCGCAACGCCGGGTAATAAGTTAGTCTAATAATAAATGATATTCGAGTTGTATAATAACTTTATTCATTAGTTTGGTTTTGTCTATTAATTACGGATAGAGCTACAATGGCGGTGCAAACATCAGCTGTGCGTTAACGGGAGTTAAAGCAAGAATTTAAAAAATGTAACCTCTTTCTATTGATACACAGTGCTAATCATAAGCAGAACTAGGGTCTGAATAAAACAAGAACTGTAGTGATTATTTTTTAAAAAATACCGTTGGTTTAATTACAAGTGTGAATAGGTTTCGAGAATGAGGGTCAAAAATCCAACTTCAATGTACAAAAATTGGGGACATTTTACAAACACATATGGCAAGAAAGGGAAAAAAACGAAAATAGATGATTTAAGGGACAGGATGAGATTCTAAATTTTCTAAGAATTATTACATACGGTCGTAATTTCAAGTTCTTCTAACAGACTTTCTGTAGTACGTATAGGGGAAAGGGGAGTAGATGCCAACTTGATTTTTTTAAAGATAACTCCAAGTAAAAAATCTTGAAAAGTTATTTATATACGTGAGGGCTTCATGTAAAAAAATACTGCTCCTGAAAAATATTCGCAATATTTAAATACATAAATAATTAATAAAATTTAAACGTGAGGGAATAACACATATGTTGAGGAAATAACCAATTATCAGAATGCAGGGTATTTTAACATTAAAAATTACAGTTCAAAAGAAAATCAAAGAGGTACAACATAATGCAATAAAAATAACAAACATTTATAGTCCTGGGGAGAAAAAATGTCTGGAACGATTTTTGCATTTAGTTGGTTGAGAAATTGTTCTTTTTACCACACACACTGGTTCTTTTATAGTAACCGGGTATTTCTAGGAAAGATCATTTGTATTTTTTTCCCCTTTGTAGGAAACAATTATGTCAACAATAATAATAAGAGGAACAATGCTTATTTATTTATTTTTAAACAGTAAGAGCTAAAGCATTGTTCCCTTACTTAGGCATCATTCGTTCACTAGTGAGAGAATGACGAATTCGTTAAAATTTGACTCTATCAGCTACGCCTAACTGATATATGATTTTATTGACATATAAATATTCCTAAACAAAGAAGTAACACATGATCTATGCGTTTTCAAGCAATATTTTATTTTATTTAACTGTAGAAACAGAGGGGAGTGAATGACGGATGCAAAAAAACTTTTTGATTTTATGCTTTCAAATATAGACTGCAAGAACAAATTTTCCACAACTAGGGCCGAATTCAAGTGAAACACCATTGTAATCGCTTCGAGGCGATTGCGAATTGCAATCGCTACTGGAAGTCGAATTACATTAGAATCGCATCTCGTAGCGATTGTAACGTATCCAAATTTGGGAATTTGCGATTGCATTGGTGAGTTGCGATCGTCCGTGTTTTACTTGAATTCCTGCATTAGAAACAAAAATAAGCTGCAATATTCTTCAATGTTGCCAGTTGTAAATTACAAAACTTTTCGTTCAAAAAATAAATTATTTTATTTCGATTCTGGGAATGAAATTGACTCTTATGAGAGAATGAGACTACCCACTGGAGAAAAACTTAAAAATACTCGCGTGATCTAATTTTTTTAATCTAAATTTCATTTTAAATAGCTTTATTACTAAACTCATTCAATATTTTGAAATAAAATGCTCAAAAATGTGAAGTTATTGTTTCTTTTTCTAGAAATAATTTTTGCATAATTTTACGAGCAGTGAAATGCAAGTGAGAGAATGACATTTTGTTACTTTTGTAAAATATATTCAAAATGAACTCTATTCTGAAAAGTATTTAAACCCATAAAAATGTACAGTATTAAGTTATAAAGAGGACATGAAAATGACTTTCTGTGAGAATGACCCATATAGTAGATGTCAACATCACGGTAAGAACGGGGGGAGTTCTCTAATCCAACGTACTGCAGTCTATTTAACAAGAATATGAGGGTTTTTTTTTTTTTCATGTACCATAATATTTAACTTTTTAACAAAAAAATGTCTTTGTTTTTAAATAAATCAAGAAATTTCTTTTCCCTCAATTTGAAGATGATCAAGAATT
This sequence comes from Uloborus plumipes, assembly GCA_038373865.1. Classification (NCBI taxonomy): domain Eukaryota; kingdom Metazoa; phylum Arthropoda; class Arachnida; order Araneae; family Uloboridae; genus Uloborus; species Uloborus plumipes. Next base: position 17,150 of record JAXGGA010005994.1, on the reverse strand, counting down.
TCTGGACCGATCTTACGAGTTGACTTTCGAGCAGCCACAAAGTTAATCAAAAATTTAAAATAAATAAGAGCTTCTTTAACCTCTTCCAAGCTTTTCCCGAGCTGGGCTCGGGCAAGCGAAATGTTCCATTCTGGCTCATCCCGAGTATAGCTCGGGCACTGTGAAAATTAACACTGCACAACCAGTCTTTCCCGAATTATTTCACATGTCCCTTTTATAGTTTCGGATGCTTTTATTTACTATTGTTGCTACTAAATGGCAGCACTATAATGTGTTTTGAGCTGTAGATTTAAGATAAGAGTAGGCGCCAACTGCAAAGTATAATGATTATTTAAATAGATATTTTTACATTTATTTTTAGGAAATGTTGAATGCGAATGATGCTATCATGTTTAAAAATATGTATTTATGAAAATAAGCATAAAAAAATTGACATTTTTTGATCCGTAATCCCGAAATAAAATGAGCCTGGAAGGGGTTAAAATAAGTCGTCGTTTTTCCTAGAAGTATTATTCCGAAGTATTTTTTTTTTCCCACCTATATTGACTTTTTCCAGGTTTTTTTTTCTGAAAAATGAAATGCATGTAAAAAACACAAAAAGTAAAACAAAAGGGTATTTCAGAAAAATTTTGAGGGAGTTTAAAATTACATGAAATAGAAAATAAGTGTTTTTCACTAATTTCGTTTTTTCCCGCATTTTTACGACATTAAAATGCAAAAAGAAGGTAAAAAAGAAAAAAAGGAGAAAAAATAATAAATAGAAAACCGTAATTTTAATTGAAAAATCAAATTTTAATAGAATAAGCTTTCCTCAACTGAAGAAATCCCAGCATTTTTTAAGTCTTTTAAGATACTCTTTAGTTTGAGCAGCATGAAAAATAACCGTTCGTGTTCTACCCCCCCCCCCCCCTACACACATACACACAAAAATAATAATAATAAGAGCTTATGGCCGACGAAGCATCAGTCATATTTTGTCGAATGCCCTTTTCATCTATATGCAAGCCCGGGGAGTCAATTGCCCCCCCCCCCTGAATTCAGGAAACCAATGTATTTACATGAAAGTGGGTGTAGTTTTTGTTAATTTTTAGGATAATTCACATAGAGTCCACACTTTTTGACTCCCCTCCCTGAAAAAATCGAATGAATTGCCTGTTCAAACGTTTATTTTTCTCTTACTTAAATAAAGGACCTGTATTCCGACAATTTCCATATGCTGAAAGTTAAATATATTTCCTGGTTTATTCTAAAATTATATAAAATATTGAATAGTCTTGGTTTATATTTCCAGGGCTCAAAACTCTCACTTTTTTTTTTCTCTTCTTTTCAAGTTTTAGTGACTTTTTTCAACATCAGAGAAGAATTTAGGGTATTAAAGCAGAAAAATAAGTTCTGAAAACTACGGTTCCTGCACCTTATTTGTAAGAAATTAAAACTTTTAATAACTATTTTTATCCCAGGAATATTTATCTGCATAGCAAAGCCTAAAAAACGTAAAATATTCCATTTTATCTCTTTTGTTCTTCAGGGATTTTTTGCATAAAACAAGTTCTTCACTCTTTTCCAACTCCTAACAATAGCCGATAATCGCTTGGTGAAAATCATTACACTCAACTTACCTTCGCAAACGCTTCTTCCGGCGGGAAAATCGACTTGAACTTCAAAACCCACAATCAACTTCACTTCCAATCTGGGAAATTCATTTCAAACCCGATCCTCCTCGTTACAGGTAATGATATCAATGAATCGCCTTCCTACAACCGTTTTCTCTCTCAATGAATAATTCTGCGTCCGAATGTTTTTTGGGGGAGATCATGAGGAAGTTTCAATCCTAACTGGTCAGCTTGAAGGACAAACATTTCCTACGGCTCTCGAAGCCGTTAACCTTCGGCTTGCAAAGGATCAAAGAGCAAAATTCGACAATTACCACCTTGCGCAACCCCCCCCCCCCTTTTACTTCCACAGATGCATAAATATGCATGTTTTTGAGGTGATGTGCCGTCATGTTTCGATAATTATCAGGCTCGCATTCAGAGATTAAGAAAAGCGTTTGCAAATAAACAGTCCGAACCTTTTGTTGTCCGTTTATGCCGTGGAAATGAGAGGGTCAAAATGTGAATTGGACGGGGAAAGTTGTCAAAATTGAAAGATGTGGGACAAGTTGCCTTCACGAGTGCGCTTGATGTCGCAAGAAGATGTCAAGGTTTGGTATTTGGACTGCATGCATGGACTTATGAAAACTACCACTTAATAAAATTGCAATTTGGCATCCATCTCTCGCAGAAAAAATTCGCTTTGCGGCGTAAATTTCGAACTTTCTCTAACAACAGAACTAAGCAATAAATTGTGTGCAGCATATCCTTCTCCTTCAATTACTAGTTAATAAAACTGCCTCAGTCTTTCCTAATAGATTTTTTTTTGCACAAATACAGAGCTAAGCGATGAGTGTTTTTTTTTTTTTTTTTTGTCGTGTGCCAGCCAAGCTGGCAATTTGGGGTGCGCTGCTACACTTTTCCAACTGTACCGTTATTTGGTGTGAAGTCCGACTTCCACAGTACAAGCATGCCATAGGGACCCGTTTATAGGGTAGGCAACCTTTCACACAACACATTCACACACAGAAAGGTCAGGGACAGAAGAGAGAAAGCGCATCCATGCCCAAGCCGGGACTCGAACCCGGGGCCACACCATCCATAGCAGACTACTCTGACCACTAGACAAGGTGGCCGGCAAGCGATGAGTTGTGTACAACATATTCTTCTCCATCTAAGCTTTAAAAAATGCGTGTCAAGTTTAGAAATTTTGCGTCGTCTCCATGAAAACCGTACGAAAGAAAACAGCTCCACTCTTTCTGTTTATGCATCACTGTTGAGGCATTTCATTTATTTTATGTTTATCGAATTAGGCTTACACTTTTATTTATATTCTCATGTCTCAGTTATTTCTCAGCGTTTTCTAACAAATCTAGTCATACATTAGTACAGCAAAAATTTCAAAGGCAATGTTGTGCTCTATTAGCGTTGATTTTTCAATAGAAATTTACGCACAAAGCAATTTTAACCGTTTGCATTAAACTTTTGTTGCAAAAGCTAAGTGAGGAAACAGTCTACAGCGCCGCGCCGTAACTATGACGAATATCAGGGGAAAAGTGCGGAGAGTGGGAAATTAAATTTACTTTGAGCCACCTCCTCTCATTACATAGGGTTATTATCAGTGAATAACATTGCTAGTTCACATCCATCTCTCCCATGAGAAAGTTTTGCATTTTTTTCTTCATAATATATAAACTGCTCTTATATTCCCTATTATTTTATCAACAAAATTTACAGTAGACATTTATGGGTCATTTTCACCATATGCTTACATTTCAGAATTTTTAAGTCCTTTTTTTAACTTGCTACTTTCTTTTAGAATCACTAACAGATGTTTTGTCACATATTTTAGGTGTGTGAAAAACTAATTGGTTGTACACTTTGATGCATAATTAAGTATTCAAATGCTGTTGTGAAACTTTTAGTTGCAAGGAAAATTGTCGTCCGTTACCATACAAAATCAATATGAAATCTTACTTTTAAACTATATCATAGCGCCTAGAACCAACTTCATTTGAAATTGTTTGCGTCCCTGAAGCTTAAAACGATGTTTGTGATTATTAAAATATTGATCAAAAACTGTATGGTAACGGACTTGACATTTGGTAACGGACTTGACATTTCAACCAAAATGTCAAACTGTGGCTAGGTAGTCGAATTTAAAAATTGAACAACAATATGCATTTTCTTGGAGTTGTATAATAAACAATATTTCGGGGAAAAAGTAGAGAAAAAGTAAAAATTAATACTAAAATATTTGGTAACAGACTTGACAAAGAATGAAAATACGCACCTGGAAGAAATCTTGCGCGAAACGCTACAGCAATATTTCTCGACTCAGGAAAACAAAATGGTACGAAATAGTTTCGCCACTAGTTTGTTGAGTTAACTGAATACGTGTTACCATCTTTTGACTGCAATAAATACCTTTTTTAGCTAAAATAATCTTACGGTAACGGACTTGACAAGAACTGCCGGACAAAATCTATTCATACATTTCTTAATGAAAAAAAATTACTATTGTCAATATTTATTATGAATTTCATATACTAATAGTCAATATATGAAAATAATTTGTTGTATATACTTTTTTATACAATTAAGTATATAAAAAAATAGTTGAACTTGCGAAAATTGGAAATGGACAAGCGTTTTTGCCTTGATTCTCATTTTTAAAGACTTATATAAAAATAAATAAATAATTTTCAATAATTTTTTGAGTGATAGAATTTTTTTGGGGGTATTTCTTGCAGAAAATAATTGTTCGCGTTGAATTTAAAATATAAGTTATGCTTTAAAGTTGTCTTTTTAACCTCCGGACAACAAATGTAAGCAATTTTGAAAATAACCATTATCTTTCTCGTGAGAAAAAAAAAGTTTTTTTTTTCAGAATGATTAAATTTATTGCAGCAAAAAATTAATATTGGATTCTAAGTCTAAATTGGGTCTAAATGCAAGAAAATAAAAGGGGGGAGGTCAAGGAAGTTATTAACCCCCTCCTTAGATTACTCACTTTTAAGCCGTTACAGATCTGATTAGTGTTACAAATCTGATGTTAATATGAGCTACACATTTGAGTTTATGCTTTCAGTCTTCGTTAACATCTCTAAAAATGATATCATTTCCTTGCATTTTTAACGTAGAATTAAGATAATTATACTAAAATATATATCTTAGCTAAAAAATCAAATTTCATTATAAACAAGAAGTTCTGTCAAGAACTAAACGAGCCTACTTTCCCGTACATCGACATCGGCATTCTAGCATCTAATCAATATTCTCTTGAATATCTGAAACTGAAAATTATGTCAAACATACCTTTATAGCACTTAAAGCTGATTTCTAAAAGCAAAATATAACCCTCTAATCAGATGAAATGGACACGTAAAAAGTAAATAAACGAGTAAATAAAGTTTTGTCTCACCTTTTAAAGAATGTAACTGTTATAGTTCTTCCGTAGAAAAATTTCACAATCTTTTTCAAAAGAAAAAAAATAATAAATGAAATAAAAGTACAAAGAACATCAAAACACATTTTATCAAAGAAAAAAAAAACCTCGTTCGTTAATAAAATGTCTCGAATTTTATTTTTAATCCGTTGCCAGTTATTAAATATAAATAAAGAATAAAATGCTCTAGTGAATGAACAATTTTTGTAATAAAAAAAAATATCGTCTGCCAAAAAATAAATAAATAAAAATAATAATAATTAATTAAACAAAAAAAAAAAAGAATAAATAAACAAAAAATCGTCTGCCCAGTCAGTCATTTTTTTTCTGAGCCTGCATTTCCACCATGTTTGCGGAGTCGGAGTCGGAATCAGAGTCCTCACAGAAGATTTTTCAGAAAAGTACTTAACATACATTTTTTATCAAAACCGTTTTCTTACAAAGTTAGTTTGAAGGAAATCCGCCTTTAAGTTCAGAATCAACATTCAATTTAAATTTCCCAGTAGGCGCTCATGTTAAAAATTTTTCTGAACGGTTCATCATTGAACGAAAAATAGTTCAAATTGAAAAGTGAAATATGGGAATGAGTCTCTCCGAGATCTTTCGAACAAAAAAAGTTTATTCAATTCAGACGGTTCACTTAAAAGTTATTAGGTGGAGAAAGGTTGCTTGAACGGTTCAATGTTGAACGAAAAAATGTTCAAATTGGAAATTTAAATACGGTAATGAAGTATCCTTGCCGAGATCTTTCGAACAAAAAAAAGTTTGTTTAAATCGGACTGTTCACTCAAAAGTTATTAGGGGTGAGAGCTTGTTTGAACAGTTCAATGTTGAGCGAAAAATCGTTCAAATCGAAAATGTAGATACGGGAATGAAGTATCCTTGAAAAGATCTTTCGAACAAAAAAAAGTTTGTTTAAATCGGACCGTTCACTCAAAAGTTATTAGGGGTGAGAGCTTGTTTGAACGGTTCAATGTTGAACGAAAAATTGTTCGAATCGAAAATGTAGATACGGGAATGAAGTACCCTTGAAAAGATCTTTCGAACAAAAAAAAGTTTGTTCAAATCGGACTGTTAACTAAAAAGTTAATATCGCGGGCCAGGTTGTTTGAACGGTTTAAAATTGCACCAAAAATTGTTCAAATCGAAAAATCAAATATGGGAATGAGCTGTACTCGCCGAGATCTTTCCAACAAAAAAAAGTTTGTCCAAATCGGAATGTTCATTCAAAAGTTATTAGGGGGGGACAGACAGACCGACAGACCGACACACAAATTCCCCATCTCAATACCCTACTTTCAAATTTTTACTTTTTCGATATTCATTTTACCTATTTATTTTTTTAACTTGGCGATATTTTTTGGACTTGGCGATATTTTTTCGATGCATTAAGCTACTTTTCATACTTTTTTTTCGTCTTTCTTTTATTTTTAACGGGAAAGTAGGCTAAAAAGCATTTCTTGGAAATAACAAGAAGTTCTGTCAAGAACTAAACGAGCCTACTTTCCCGTACATCGACATCGGCATTGTAGCATCTGATCAATATTCTCTTGATTATCTGAAACTAAAAACTATGTCAAACATATCTTTATAGCACTTAAAGCTGTTTTCTGAAAGCAAAATATACCCCTCTCATCAGATAAATAGACACGTAAAAAGTAAATAAACGAGTCAATAAAGTTTTGTCGCACCTTTTAAAGAATGTAACTGTTATAGTTCTTCCGTAGAAAAATTCCACAATCGTTTTCAAAAGAAAAAAAAATAAATAAATAAAATAAAAGTACAAAGAACTTCAAAACACATTTTATCAAAGAAAGAAAAAAAACTTGTTCGTTAATAAAATGTCTTGAATTTCATTTTTAATCCGTTGCCAGTTGTTAAATATAAATAAGGAATAAAATGCTCTCGTGAATGAAAAATTTTTGTTAACAAAAAAAATCGTCTGATAAAAAAAAATAATAATAATAAATTAAACAAACAAATAAATAAATAAACAAAAAATCGTCTGCCTAGTCAGTCATTTTTTCTGAGAATGCATTTCCGCCATGTTTGCGGAGTCGGAGTCGGAATCACAGTCCTCACAGAAGATTATTCAGAAAAGTACTTTACAATACATTATTTATCAAAACCATTTTCTTACAAAGTTAGTTTGAAGGAAATCCGCCTTGAAGTTCAGAATCAACATTCAATTTAAATTTCTCCGTAGGCGCTCATGTTAAAATTTTTTCTGAACGGTTCATCATTGAACGAAAAATGGTTCAAATTGAAAAGTGAAATATAGGAATGAGCCTCTCCGAGATCTTTCGAACAAAAAAAAGTTTATTCAATTCGGACGGTTCACTTAAAAGTTATTATGTGGGGAAAGGTTGTTTGAACGGTTCAATGTTGAACAAAAAAAATGTTCAAATTGAAAATTTAAATACGGTAATGAAGCATCCTTGCCGAGACCTTTTGAACAAAAAAAAGTTTGTTTAAATCGGACTGTTCATTCAAAAGTTATTAGGTGTGAGAGCTTGTTTGAACGGTTCAATGTTGAACGAAAAATTGTTCAAATCGGAAATTTAAAAACGGGGATGAAGTATCCTTGCCGAGATCTTTCGAACAAAAAAAAGTTTGTTTAAATCGGACGGTTCACTCAAAAGTTATTAGGGGTGAGAGCTTGTTTGAACGGTTCAATGTTGAACGAAAAATTGTTCAAATCGAAAATGTAGATACGGGAATGAAGTATCCTTGAAAAGATCTTTCGAACAAAAAAAAGTTTGTTCAAATCGGACTGTTCATTCAAAAGTTAGTATCGCGGGACCGGTTGTTTGAACGGCTCAAAGTTGAACCAAAAATTGTTCAAATCAAAAAATCAAATATGGGAATGAGCTGTACTCGCCGAGATCTTTCCAACAAAAAAAAAGTTCGTCCAAATCGGAATGTTCATTCAAAAGTTATTAGGGGGGGACAGACAGACCGACCGAATTTTTTATTTTTCGATATTTATTTCATTGTTTTGTTTCTTTTTGACTTTTTTTTACTTGGCGATATTTTTTGGACTAGGCGATATTTTTTGGACTTGGCGACATTTTTTAGATGCATTAAGCCAATTTTAATGCTTTTTTCGTCTCTTTTATTTTTAACGGGAAAGTAGGCTAAAAATGAGCGATAAGGTTTTTAGATAAAATAAATTATGAGATTACCAAATCCAAGCTAATAAAACATTTGTTTTGTTTTGAAACAACACACAACTTCAACTTTTTCAACACACAACTCTGCTGCTTGCTTTTCTTTAATTAGTTGCAAGAAATTTAATTTCTTGATCAAAAATTCAAATTTTGCATTCTAGTTATTACCTAGTTATTTAGCAAAGTTATGAGAAATAGAAGCACCAAAAAAATAAATAAATAAATAAAATAATAATAATTAATTAACTTAATTTCTGCAGTGTCAATTTTTCTTATTTACTAACTTTTATTGTCAGGTCATACAAACCACAAATGAAGCAATTGTACTAAAACTCATTGCTTTTCATTTTTTAAGAACAAAAATATTCAATATTATACGGCTGAAACCTATGATTTTTGCTTTTTATAATTCTGAAACGTGTGAGTTAGTTCGGTAACATATTCGCTGTTTTTCAATGTTACCGCTCTGACTGTTACCGATCTGACAAACTGACAAAGATTTTTTTTTTTTATTTTCGAGTCGATCGCGCTAAACCAAAATCAAACACGTGGTTTTTTCACTTGTAATAAAGGGCTATACTTATATATAAAATAATTTTTAAAATAATAAAATCTGCGAATTTTAGCGCGTGTTACCGATCTGATGACTTAAATGACAAACATTTTATAAAATCACTTTAAAAATCTTACCTACAATTTTAGATGCAGAAATGCAAATTTTTAGTTACGATGTGATAAAACATCCCACCAGGTACTCAGTATCACGTGGTATAGGTGCATGAAATGATTTTGGGAGCCTAAACATAGATCGGAAGTTATTGTTACCACTCTGACGGCGGAACTTGGGACACGCTTATTTCGTATCGGCTAGAAAATCAGAAATCGATTAAAACAAAAATTAAGTAAAATATTAACAAAGGGGTAAAAATAGAATCGTTTTTTGTGCAAGTGCGTTTTTTTGGGAAGTTAGAAAGTGCGCATGACCTGTTTGCATGCTAAGCTTTGCTACTGGGGACACGTTACCGATCTGATTTTTGATGTATAAAAACAATATTTTTGGAAGAAAAAAAATTTTTTTTCTGACGTTATTAAATGAAATGAAAGCAAAACCTTATCTTCTTTCTGGGGAAAATTATTTTTTAAAAGTTATTGAAATACTAGTGAAAATTCACTTGGGACTCAAATTGGCACTTTTCGAAATATTAGCTCATTACACTAGTCAACTAAATCATAATTTGGGTGAATCTGTCTTGTGGGAAAAATTTAACATTTTTTCTATCTACAGAGCTCAGCAATGGCTTTATGCATAATATTTTAATCTATTTTCTCCAACTGATAAAATTGCAATTTGACATCCTTTTCTCTCAGACAAAAAAAATTCGTTCTGCGTAATTTTTTTTCCGGACTTTTTCTAATAATCGAGCTAAGCAATGAATTGTGAACAATGTTCTTCTCTTTCTTCGAAATCTGGTGAATGTCGCCATTATCCGGTAATATCAACATTCGTAAGCATATATACCAAACACATTTTAGTGAAAGACCGAATATTTCCGATGAATCAGCGATGAAAAAAGACTTACTCCGACTTCGGAATTTCAAGGGAACATCTATATTTATACACAGAGTGTTGAAAAGTGGGTAACCCATTTTTTATTTTCACCATTATGGCAGTTATGTTTGTCTTCCACAGTTACTTTGAAGCCTTAAGAGTCATAAACATCGGTCGAACACTAATCTCTATCATCATATAGCTTTAATTCTGCTCCAAGCTCTTGCAGATGTTTTACGGAGAAACATCTCCGAATTTCGAACTCCACTTATTAGTTGCTGTTCCGCTTGGTCTTCTTATTTTTGCACTGCATTACATCAAGTAGGTATCATTCGTTTCTGCAGCTTATAAATTTTTCTATGATTAAACCTAAATAAAACATGGCATGCACAAAAAAGTAAGTCGTTTGGATTTTCACTGTTAGATAAATACCGTCTGATTTTATTTTCTCAGTTTCAATTTTAAATATTGCTTTAGTTTGCTTTACATTTTAATGGAACTTATAATTTATTCAATGTTTTTTTAATCGTCAATTTCTTTTGGAATGGATTTTGCTAGTGATTATTTTATCTGTGTCTTTAAGTGTACAATACTTAGCTCTGGTGGTTTCGAAAGATTTTAAGCGTATTTTAATCAGATGGATCTCTCTCTTTTAAAGGAAGTTTTGACTGATAGTTGTCGTCACTGTATTAGGATTTTTTAATTGTTTCATAGAGTATGTTTGGAGTCTAGGTAAAATTATGTGTTTATATTTTAACTAACGAAACAAAGTCTTTCTTTTTATTTTGGAGACGGATGGAAATGGTTACGTCTATTTTGCATGAAAAATAATTTTATTTAAAATAAATATAAGTTTAAAAGCTCCTTTGCTAATGGCGTAAAGGCAATAAATAAGAAAATACTAGATCTCAACAAAAAGTGAATATAAAGTAAGGGTTTTAAGTCAAAAAAAAATTTAGATCCATAGCTCCGAAGGCGGAACTATAGATTTTGAGAAATGGACTTGAAGGGTTCTGATTCAACTCAATTGCTTAACTGCGTTCTCCTGATACTCTGCCCCGCACAAACAAACCCTTCCCAAGAGTTAGTGGAAATCGTTTAATTTCACTTTCCGGAATGAGTTCAATGCGCTGAATTTGCATAATGGGCACACACCCTGAGAAGAAGCTTTGCTTCGATGTAACAACAGATTGGGCCAAGCCCATGGCTCCGGGCTAATGGCGATTTCTCTTGACCCGTGGGGTCAACTTCGGCACGGAAGTCATTCATGCTGTGCTAAAGAGAAGCTCAAAAATGTGTGGTAAAGAGGAACTTCCGCAAGCAATAGATAGGTCAGTTGTTGCAGATTATAATTGGGCCATTTGCTATACAAAACATCAAGTAATTGACGTGTATAATGTAACTGCTGGTTAAGGTCTGAAATTGTGTTTAACAATAGTAAAGTTTGGATTCATGTATTTGTTGTTCAACAATTATTGGGGGGGGGGGGGAGGATTTTAAACAACGTTTAAATTGGTTACTTGGATGGAGGAGAAAGCCCTAAACATGTGGATTATTTACAAAGACGGAAAATCTTCAAATGTCCGCAATCTGCAATATGCCTGTTTCAGCTCAGCTTTGAAATGAATTTTTTACTGTTACTAACAATTAGTTTTACAGCTCCTATAACTTTTCTTTTCCAGGTTATTAAAAAAATATCTCGCCAATAGAAATCGGAAAGTATATCAATCATCCAAAGAAAAGGCCGATTGCAGTGGCGGCCAGATCAGAGGTCACGGGATGTCACTGAGACCTAACGAAAGATTTCCCCTAATTCGGCAAATTCGGAGACAGCACTGTAAAATACGAAATTTTTTTTTAATGATGTCTTAAGTTATTCGGAAAACTTTGGAGTTTCAATCGGCAAATTGAAAATTTCTACCTTCTAAAAATTGAAATTCGCGGAGCCCTTGACCGATAGCAGAATCTCGTATTGAGATAAGATTAAAATTTCAAAAGCTTTATCAAAACCACGCAGGCTATTACTTCAACCAATGATATGCATACACAATTAGAACAGCATGCATATACAGTAGGCAAAAAGATAGGCAAACATCTTCGAACAAAAATTAGAGAGCATACTTTTGACAAAATTTGAAGCTTTATTAGATATATGTTTAGCTTTTCTGACTAAACAGTAATGGAGTTCATTTTCTTGCAAAAAGTGCGAATAAATTAAATTTCTCCTGATTAGGATTAATTAAGACCGGCTTCAATTGTAAATAGTTTGAAAGCAAAATTTCTGAAGAAGTTTTCTACAAAAAAGTTAATAGGAACAATAAATAGTTCGAAATTTAAACAAGTTTGTTCGTCAAAGTGCTTGTTGAATCAAAATAATTTGTGCATTGCGTGATGGCTACCACAATCCTACACAAAAAATTATTCATCGGTTAGATTTGATTGTTATTGAAAATATGTATTAACTTAATGCGAATGACAAGTACTATCCAAAACGACTAACCATAAAATTTGAATCAAACTACCAGAGGTCAAACTTCAATCACAACGGTACCACAGGCGGTTCTTGGCAGCAATTATAGAAAAAAAATGAATTCAAAACCTGTTACAGATGAAATAAGTGGTGAATAAAGGTTTACTAGCTCAGAATAAGAGTTGATAACATCCATGCAAAGTCAAGTGTTTCGTAACACAGATACGATGAAGTTTGTTTAAGAGAGAAATGAGAGAAACTTGACAAGTAATTAAAAATTCACTTCAGTTTTAACGGGAAATTTATTAGTTCTCAAATAACAAACAAGTTTAATTTAAATCGCACAGCATTTTTACTCACGTGTAACATTTAGTACTTATAACACATATTACAAAGAAAATTCAGTAGAAGAGTCAAGCCCAATGTTACCCCCGAATTCTTAATAAGTGACTGTCCATGGATGATGTCTTGCTTTGAAGGGAGAGGGGTTCGTGAATTTGTGACAAGGGGTGGGAGAGGGGGGGAACAAAAATATGACATCACGCATTTTTTATGAAATAAATGTTAATTAAAAATAGCATGACATGTGATAAGGGGTGGGGGGAGGGTAAGGTGAAATGTGACACTTTGATAAAGGAAAGGAGGGGATAAAATTTTGGAAAAAAAAGTATTGCATCGTTTATGGACAACTATTTTTCTTTCTCACAGTTGTCTTCATTTTTAGTCGTCACCCCATTACTATTACAGCTTCAAGTAAATACAATAAAAAATAATTTAGCAAAACAATAATTGGGTTTCTTCAAGTTTCCAAAACTATTTTTTTTCTCTGAAAGAGCACGGTCGAAAACATGGGATGATTTTGGTTTTTTTTTTCTTAATTTTGGCTCATTTTCTTTCTTTTAAAAAAATAATCTTAAAAGAGGCTCAGTCGCTGTTTCACTTTCACTGACTGACGTCACAAGTGAATACGTTGGGCTGGCTTTTCGTGTCGGATTTTTCATTGTTGCGGAGAAGCGGTTTTCAGAGATCCAAAGTGGCTGATGCGTCGGCCTGACTTTATACACCCTATTTATTTATTTTTTTTTTTTTTTAATTTCTTTACTTGGGATGTCATGTAAGACATCGCTTTGTTTTGGAAATCGGGTATTTTTAAAAACTTGTTAAAATTAGCTGTAGGAAAAAAAATATTTTCTGGTACCATGTTTTTAGAGCAATGACAAATTGTTATTTGTTTTCTTTTTGGACCTCAAACGTCGTGCAGTCCCTCTTTTAGATTGGCAGAAACAACTAACAAAACAGAAACAGAAGCACTCATAGAATTAATTAAAAACTCATCGCAGTTAGTCTGCAGGAGACAGAATCTAAAAACCAAAAGTAAAACGAACATTTGAAGAGGACCTGATGATTTTAAATCACTATTATGAAGATGATTTGCAATGTTTAAAATAAGTTTGTTTTGAAAAATAGTCAATTGAAATATGAGGATCATCTCGCAAATGACTGCATGGAAAATAAATCTGCTGCTGTTTCCAAAGCCAAATAATTAAAACCTTGAACAAGGGCAAGTACTCGAAATAATTAACTTGGCTCATTCCACGTCAAATCGCCTAATTTAAATAGTCGGCCGTGCCGTCATGTCTCAGATTATGTTCAATATTTTTTTACGGATAGATACCTATGAGATAAACTCAAATTAATTTTTTTAGATTTTTTGAATAAAAATTTAGGGTTGTAGAATTTTTTGAAATTTTGAATTTTTCAGAACTTTTGCTTTTTTATTTTTGGTATGAATTTTGAAAAAGCTCTATAACTTCCTCATTTTTCATTCAATTAAGCCAGTTTACGTATCATTTTAAAGCTAATTATTTTCTCCTTCAATATTAGTGACAAAAATGAGATTCTGAAAAATAGAATTTTGCCAATGGTCGTCTGAAGTCAGATTTTGTGTTTTTTCAATTGGTATGTTCAATAAGGTCATATCTCCGGAGTACCAACTAAGAACTGCCCAATTTTTTTTTTCAGTGATGACCACATCATATACTTTTTATGTATAAAAAATTGGAAGGGTGTTTTTTGTTGTTTTGGAATAAAAAATTCAAGTGTGTTTTTTCAGTTGGTATGATCAATAGGTCATATCTCCGGACTACCAACCAAGAAATGCACGACACTTTTTTTCTGTTATGACAACATCATACCCTTTTTATGTATAAAAAATTAGGAGGGTGCTTTTTGTAGTTTTGGAATAAAAAAATCAAACGTATTTTTTCAGTTGGTATGATCAATAGGTCATATCTCCGGATTACCAGTTAACAACTGTGCCATTTTTTTTTCCATAATGAAAACATCATGATGTTTTTATGATCAAGAAATTAGAAGGAAGTTTTCTTGTTATTTTGAAATAAAAATCTTACATGTTTTTTTCAAAAAACTTTACTTTAAAATCAACTTTTGAAACTTAAATTTGAGATTCACTTAGCATCATACTTCACAAGCAGATGAAAATGTATCCTATTTATTACATTCAAATACTTAATGGTAGTTTTATATTGTTCTATTGCTTGCATGCTTTGGTAGTAAAAAGTCGCTGCATAATTATTTTACTCTTCAGTAATTATTTGCTAGCCACTCCATAAACCGATAGGAATTACGATAAAGTAAACTGAAATGTCTTTCAATATACTTTCATTCATAGTTTGACAAAAAAAGAGTCGCGAGCTCTTGGTGGTTGGAAAAATTTTATATTTGGTTTCCATTATTCTGAAATCTACGCAACATTTTATAATTTGTTATCAAATGAAAGCATAAAAATTTCATGAATAACAATCTTTATTTCTACGATGTTCCGACAGTGGCAACAAAAGGTTTTTCAAACACAGAAACCTTCTTCACTAATATACCCTTCGTGTCTAATGGCTTGAAGAAGTAATTCTCTCTGCTGCCTACTATTATTAAGGCTCTTTCATATCTTTGCTTTAAAAAATCTTCATTTGCAACCACTTCCACTGCTGTAACGAAAAACATCTGTATCCCCTTTATGTTTTGAGAGGCAAATTGAAATAGATCATGTGCATTTAAAATCTGTCCTTCGACAGTTCTTTGAAGACTTGCCCTTATTGCAAGCCGTTTTATTGTGCCCCCTACTCCATCGCATGCATTCTTGCCATGACTCGTGGCAAAGAAATGCCATTCAGCTGCTATGTCGTGGTCTTCCTTGTGATAGCATAGTTTTTTTTTAATTTTACGAAGTTTTTAAACTTATCGAAAACTTGATTTTTAAAGAAATTTGTTTCAAAAATTCAATATTTTTTTTTTTTTTTAATTTCAGAACAACAAAAAACAGCCTTCTAATATCTTGATCATAAAAACATTATGATGTTTTCATTTTAGAAAAAAAATGGCGCAGTTGTTAACTGGTAATCCGGAGATATGACCTATTTATCATACCAACTGAAAAAACACGTTTGATTTTTTTATTCCAAAACTACAGAAAGCACCCTCCCAATTTTTTATACATAAAGAGGGTATGATGTTGTCATAACAGAAAAAAAGTGTCGTGAATTTCTTAGTTGGTAGTCCGGAGATATGACCTATTGATCATACCAACTGAAAAAACACACTTGAATTTTTTATTCCAAAACAACAAAAAACACCCTTCCAATTTTTTATACATAAAAAGTATATGATGTGGTCATCACTGAAAAAAAAAATTGAGCAGTTTTTAGTTGGTACTCCGGAGATATGACCTACTGAACATACCAATTGAAAAAACACAAAATCTGACTTCAGACGACCATTGGCAAAATTCTATTTTTCAGAATCTCATTTTTGTCACTAATATTGAAGGAGAAAATAATTAGCTTTAAAATGATACGTAAACTGGCTTAATTGAATGAAAAATGAGGAAGTTATAGAGCTTTTTCAAAATGCATACCAAAAATAAAAAAGCAAAAATTCTGAAAAAATCAAAATTTCAAAAAATTCTACAACCCTAAATTTTTATTCAAAAAATCTAAAAAAATTAATTTGAGTTTATCTCATAGGTATCTATCCGTAAAAAAATATTGAACAAAATCTGAGACATGACGGCACATAGCCTTAGGCGATTTGACGTGGAACGACCCACTTGCGAACGTAAGAAAAAACATCAGGTGAATAAAGGAAACTAGGAAAATCAGCAAAAGTTTTCGACTCAAAAGGGTAAAAATCCAATAACAACTACTTACATAACCGATGTCTGTGATTAGAACAAGAATTACACTAATAGATATAAAAATGAATTTTATCAAACAGCAAGTTGCCAACAGCTATACAATCTGGCCATTTTTAAAGTTGAATTATAAATTAATTTTATATTTTGCTTTTACCTATTCTTAAAAGTAAAATTGGCTGAAAGTTAAAGGAAAATATAAAAAACCGCAAAATATGAAAAAACAGCTATATTGTAAAAAAAAAAAGCTTCCATCAATAAAAATCCTTAGATTATCAAAGCATGCAAGGAAACATACCAATCATCATTCGCTTCTCATCAATTTACAATGAAGCTGACGAAAACCATCATTTGTTTAAACACGGTTTCATTGTTATTTGTTTACTTCCCCTTTGTGCCACATCTTCTCGCGTTTTACTCTTCGTTTCCCTAATCAGCTACTAACGACATAATAAACATTCCGTTATTTCGGGTGAAAAAAAAAGTCGCGCCCGCAATGTTTATGCATTACGTTAATATAAAAATTATTTAGTGCACGCAAATGCAAGAGGAAAAAAATACTCATTTCACGAAATGATTAAGAAGCTTTTGAAGCATATATCAATATATATGAATCGGCAGTTTGAAGAAGGGAACGAAGACCAAAATTTCAAAATTGGGTTTTTTCGTGATTGTATATCTCCTACTGTGGATACACATAATAGTAAGAAGAAA